>JAXQQM020077646.1:0-143046 GCA_034641835.2 Pinus albicaulis
ACTAAGTACAACAAACCTGAGGTAAGCAGTGCAATAAGTCATAAGACTAAAACATAAAAAATATTATGAATGCCCCATATGGCTGCCATTCCCTCCATTATATACTTGATGAGACTCCTCACCATGGGTCCCACCCATTTATGAGGTTACTTCCATGCAAAGACTCCTCCTCCAAAACTACGTTGTCTCCACTAACTCCACTCTTTCATTTACATTGTCGATTTGGTCAACCTTGACTCGGTCTCCTTGCATTGTCTCCTTTCACACCCGAAGGTGGCTTTATTACCGACTATCTAAAGCCCAGTCCACATTCACCTTTGAGTTGTCTCACCGTGATGATTCCTCCCACCAACATTGTCGACTTGGTCAAACTTGACCTTGTCTACATGTATTAGCCCATGTTCACACATGAGGATGTTTTATCCAGCTATGAATGTATGATCCCTTTTCACATTAAGAGGGATTTTATGCCTACTAAATAGATTTATGAGCCTCCTTACCCATTATTCATCTAACTAGATGTAAGAGAAAAATTAATATTCCAATTAGGTATGCTATTTGGGAATATTACAATCTTCCCCTCCCAAATTTTCTTTTCCTCAAAGCAATTTCAAAGGGTATTGCAAAATCTCAATGGATATGTCTCCTCCCAACATATAAGTTAGCCTTTGGTAGATAAACCAAATAATTTGTCATTATGAAAAATTGGGAGATATATGGATAGAGTTATATGTTTTCCATTGGCCTCCTTAAGGCATAAGAGATGGTAAATGTTAGGTGCCCCAATCTCATGAGAAACTCTAATATCCATGCTATCATCCAAACAAAATGAGCCATCCTTGGTAGCTCATTAAAACAATCATCAATTCCTTGGTTCTACAATGTATAGGGGTTGCATGGCTGAAAATGAGAGATGATTTTGTTCAACTCCGCTATCTCTCTCTCCATTTATGATAGGTATGGAGCTTCTAATCTTGGGTTGCAGTGATATGATCATTAAGGAGCCAAAATACTTGGACTCTCATGACCCCATTCTTTGGTTCCAAGAATCACCCTTGCCCAATCCATACCCACACTACATATAGTGAATAGAGTATCATCACCATATTGGGACCCAAAATAAAAATGGACTATGTATCATGTAGCATGTTGGATGGTGATAATAGTCCTTTAAGTGAGACCAGTGTTGTTCTTCTTGTTGTTGTCTCAAAACATGATGTGATAAGTGGCCATCCAACCACTTGCTGTCATAAGCTTCTCAAAAGCTTGAAAATAGTAGAGGATATTGGGTGTTGGTTGTATGTGATCCAAGAAAAACATGTCTTGCCCAAAATCCTCCATAAAGTGGTCATCCTCATCACTGAAAGTAGTCCCAAAATGACCATGAAATCCACAAAGAGGTTTTCTCTCTTGTGGAGTAATGTGCTGCAAATGCATGGTAAAGGAGTGCAAATATATTGTTAGTTGATAAATAAACATCAAAACACAATCTTTACCATATGTTGTAGACAAGTTGGTGAAGAGGTCCATAGATGAGCCTTCCCATCTCTCCATCAAAAGGGGAAGTGATTGAAATAACCTTGCAAGGTGGTTGCTCTCCTCCTCATACATCAAACATGCTACATATCTTCTGGTATGTTGGTGCACATCTTCTTTGAGATTCTCCCAATAGAATCCCTCCATGATGGTGTGATAAGACTCAATGAAGGCTACATGTCTTGAAGAGAGTGCCTCATATGCTGCATGTAGAATCTCCTTCTTGAGCTTGGAGTCTTTAGTCAAGTAGATCTGATCATGAAAATAGATGACTCTATCAACCACTTTATACCTCCTATCCATCACTTTCCCATCAAGAACCTTACATGTGAAGAGGTTCTTGGAATATTCCACCAATAGTTGGGACTCCCAATATGGATCTAGGCTTCCCAACAATGATAGCGTAGTATAAATCTGAATTGAAGCTCTTGTCAGATCATAGCTCTCCTCTTTTACATGCTCACTACCAAAGCCATATGTTGGAGTACTGTCACCCCAGTTTTTCTACCTCCCTTGCAGCTAATCTTGCTCAAGACAAGATTGAAGTACATGGAAGTCAACCTCCTCTTGGAAGGCATTTCCGCTCCAAAACTTCCATAGTTTGGCCAATGCATACAAGAGTGCCAATAGCCTCTTGTCATATTTAGAAATCTTCTTCATGTGTGGAGGTATCATTTGTTGTTCCAAGGTTATGGAATAGTCTTTTGACACCATGCTCATGCTATCATAGATTTATGGATCATCCTTTTCCAATGCAAATAGTTGAGTGGGAGATAGCAATGTCCATATCAGAAAATTTCTCACCCCTCCTAGGAACCCATCAAAGGTTCTCAGCGTTGTGCTAGCTCCTCCCAAGGCTCCTTCCTTAGCCAAATATGTCAATGTTGCACTACGTTGAGAAAACACTTTATTCATCTTCCAATTAGGGGGTCTCCCTGGTGGAATGCCTCCATGTAATGAAACATCAAGGCCTAGAGCAGGATGTATATGTGGGTGGGCTGATTTGTCCTTGTCCTCATTGCACAAATCCTCCTGCCTCGTCTGTGTATCAACCTTATGAAATAGAGAGGGGTATGTGCTCTCAATCATATGATGCTGATCATCCTCCCTATCTTCTTCTTTAATCTTCAAGATCTCACCATCTATCAATGATGGCACATGCTGCTCATGGAATGTGCTCTGATCTCTGTATGTGAGATTCTATTGGAACTTCTTGTGTACATACAAGAACTCCTCTCATCAGAGAAAGTGCTCCATCTTCCTCTTCGTGAGGTGCTAGATATGCTCCTGATGTGATAACACTGTTACCTCCAGCCTTCTCTTCCTCTTCAACATCAATGGGAGTTGCATTATCATCAATAAGAGGATCCTCTTTTGAAAAATAGATCTCCATGTCCTCTTTTCCAGGAGAGTGTTCTCTATGAAGTAGGGATCTTGCCTCTAGCAAGGTATTTTGCAAAATTTTATTGCCTTCAATAGTTTTCTGAAATGGAGTTGGGTTTTTAGATCCTTCCAACCTATGCAAAGGTTTTGTTTATTTTGGCTTGACTAGCTCCACCAAAGGTGTTTTAGAATGTTTTTCATCAAACCTTTCCACTACTTTCCTAGTGAACCTTGCATAAGTAGATGTATTTGTATTTATTAATGAAAAGGATTCAAATAACCACCAAGCATAATCCTTACCTTCAATATGCAGCACTGATACTCTAATGGCTTCATCTTCTGAAACTTGGTGCTGCTGCAAATAAGTATCAAGCTCCTCCACCCAAGCCCTAGCTGAACATTTAGGTGACCCATCAAAAGTAGAGAAGAAGAATCTACCCTCATCATGATTGATAGGTCTTTTATCTTCCTTAATCTTCCAAAACCCTTGGAATTTTAGGTGATATTTGAACCTCTTAGATTGAGATTCATACTCTTGCAAATAATCATGAGAGTTTCCTTCTTTGGCACATCCCCTTCCTCCATCTCACTTACTATGAACATAGAATTTGGAGTGATCGGTTATGCAAGAACACAGCGGAATAAACACATAACCATAAAGATAGAGATGCAGCGGAAATAACACTTCATATCATTAATATCAAAGAACTGAAATTTGCTTACAGACAGAATGGAAATAAAACTAGCTAGGGCACTGGTAGCTATCTCTGAGAAGAGATGTGGCGGCTACATGCCTCTGAACTGAGTTACAATGAGGCTCGAGGGCCTATTTATTATTGAGAAATAATGGAGAACCCTCAACATCCCAAAAACCTAACCCTAGGAGATGAAGCGCCAAAACTATGGGCCCCGTTTGGGTAAATTGGTGTTTCAACTTCCCAGGGACGTAACTTTGGCATACTATCTCCGTTTGACGCACATGATACATCATTAGAAAGATCTATCCGAGGACTACAACTTTTGTGATGATTTGATGATCAAATCGCAACAAATATCATACCCAAAAAACGTCGTTTAGGGCCTCAAAACGGCTCCGGAAGTTCAGGACCCGAAAAACTGCTAAAAATAGTAAGTTATGCCAAAACTGAAAAACTGAAAGAGACAATGGTGGAGGCCCAAGTGGAATAGGCGGGTGGCCACCAATATCCACCTGGATCATTCCTCCCCCCTTAGGAAGCAATGGTCCCCATTGCGTTAAGTTCCTCCATGAGATGAGGAAATTTCTGCTGAACTTGGTCCCTGGTGAACCACTTTCCTTGGTGCAGGAGTTGGCCAGCTTTGACAACCCGATACGAGTGTTCTTGATTTGCATGTCCATGATACAATCTGTGGTGGCCTGTTCCATGCAGTCTGGGTTTAACTCTGTTGGTGTGAGTTGTTCTGCAATGTCCGAGGTGTCCAGTAGAGGTGGAAAGTAAGGACGAAGGCGATCCACATTGAAGACTGGGTGCAGACCAAGGAATGGTGGAATACTAAGCTCAAAGGCATTGTTACCTACAGCCTTGGTGATGGTGTACGGCCCGTATCGGAGCGGGCGAAGCTTGCGGTGAGGTCCAGTGAGGCGCTCCTTCTGCAAATGCAGCCATACTTTGTCGCCCACCTGGAAGTTGTGTGGCACCCGGTGTTGATCATGGCGTTGCTTGTACTTCGCATTGGCTCTGTCCAATATATCATGAACTTGTTGGCAGATGTGTTGAATGCGCTCGATGAAGCTACTTACTTTGTCAACTTCAGACTGGACGTGCGCTGAATCGGCCTGAGCAGCTGCAAATGGCATGGCTACGTCAATGGGACATAGTGGCTGGAATCCCAAGCCCACCTGAAAGGGGCTATGGCCAATTGAACTGTGGAGAGCCCGATTATAACTATGTTGTACATAAGGGAGGCTCTCGTCCCATGTGCGTGGATGCTTTGAATTGTACATGCACAGAATGTGTACAATCATTATGTTGACGACCTCTGTCTGGCCATCTGTTTGGGGATGGAAAGCTGTGGACTTGGTGAGCTTTGTGTCCATCATTGACCAGAGGCTGGACCAAAATGTGTTGAGGAACCTGCTATCTCGATCTGATATGATAGACTGTGGGATCCCAAAGTGCACCCATGCTCGTTCAAAGAAGAGTTTAGCAATGTGCAACATGATGTTGCTTCTTACGGCGCCATGTGGCCATCTTGAGGAATACGTCGCGACCACGAAGAAACAGTCCCATTGCCATTCTTAGTAGAGGCCAGACTTAGACATGTAATCATGGAGATGGATTCCACGATCGACTAGGGGTAGGTAGTGGAGTATATAGGCCTTGCTTCTCGATGGTCGGTGGGTTCCCAAGGTCGACTAGGGGTAGGTAGTGGAGTATATAGGCCTTTCTTCTTGATGGTCGGTTTGGCAATGGCACAAGCAGTGCAGGATCTGATGTGCTTCTTGACATCCTTTCGAAGGTTCGGCCAATAGAAATACTTCTGTAGTATTGCTACTATTTTCTTGACCCAAAAATGCCCAGCGACTCTACTGTAGTGTGCTTCCCATATCATCTTGGCACGCTTGCTTGAAGGAACACAAAGGTGTCCCAGGTGACATAAAAGTGCATCTTGGAGGTGAAAATTTGGAACTTTCGTACTCCCCAAGAGTGCCTTGTAAGTGTGTCCGAATTCTGGGTCACTCTCATAGAGAAGCGACCAATCAGAAGTCTCATGCCCACAAGAGTTGAGCACGGTGGTGAGTGCCACAATCGGTGGTTGGCTGAGGTAGTCTGAAACATTATTGGTGCTACCCTTCTTGTACTTGATGTTCAAATGAAACTGTTGCAAATATGTGGACCACTTCTGATGGTGATCATTCTGCAACTTCCCTTGTTTCTGTATGAACTGCAGGGGCCGGTGATCTGTGTGGATGATTGTTTCCTTCCCCAAAATGTAATGCTTCCATTGTCGACAAGCTTGCACAATGGAATACATTTCTTTGTCATAGGTGGGATACTTGTGAACTGTCTTATACAATGTCTCACTGTGATATGCCACTGGATGTCCCTGTTGAGTAAGAACTGCCCCAATAGCATAGTCAAAGGCATCTGTCTCGATCTCAAATGGTTGTTTCAAGTCTGGTAATGTGAGCACTGGGGTAGAACAGAGGCGATTTTTCAATTCTGTGAACGCCTTCTGTTGAGGTTCCGACCAAAATAATTTTTCTCTCGCTCCTCCCTTGGTGATTTGACTCAAGGGCCAAGTGATATGAGAGAATCCTAGCATGAATCTACGGTAGAAATTAGCAAGACCCATAAAGCTGCTTAGCTCTGTTATAGTGGTTGGGGCTGGCCAATCCCGAATGACTTGGATCTTGGCTGGATCCACATGCACCCCCCTTTCATCAGTAATGTATCCTAGATATTTAACCTGGGTCATGCCAAACGTGCACTTCTCCAAATTGGCACACAACTTGTGTTGTCGCAGTGTTTGGAGGACTTGTTGGATGTGGTGAAGGTGCTCTTCCCAAGTCATGTTGAAGATCAAAATGTCATCCAAGTACACCACTAAAAATGAGTTGGTGAATGGCCGCAAGATGTCGTCCATCATCCTCATGAAGGTTGCGGGAGCATTCTTCAACCCGAAAGGCATGACTAGACATTCAAAAAGGCCTTCCTTGGGTTTGAAGGCAGTCTTCCACACATCAGAGGTTTCAATTGGTACCTGGTGATACCCAGACTTCAGGTCAATCTTGCTAAAATATTTTTCATCTTTGAGTTGATCCAGAAGGTCATCAATCCATGGGATTAGGTATCTATTCCGGACAGTGATCTTGTTCAGCACCCGATAGTCAATACAGAGTCTCCACGTCCAATCCTTCTTCTGTACCAACACCATCGGGATCCCACAGGGCGATGAACTTGGTCTGATGTGACCTTTCTGCAACAACTCCTGAATCTACCTCTTGATTTCATCATTCTCCAAAACAGAGCGCCAATAGATTGGTCCATTGGGTAGCGGCGCACCTAGGGTCAGATCAATCGGGTGCTTGACCTGACAGTGCAGAGGAACCCCTGTGGGTGAGGTGAAGATGTCCCCGTACTCCTCCACAACCTTATCCATTTGTTGTTTTCGTGCAGAGGAGCCCTGCCTAGAGGTCGTGACCACAATCTTCTTCTTTCCCTGGGGGCGGATCATCAGGAAAACGAATTTCCTGGTTTGGGAAATGAGCTTACTACATTGTTTTGCAGTAACCAAAGAGATAGCCACAGGAGGTGGTACCTCTGGTATCCTGTACAACTTATTTCCCAAAGTAACAGTAACAGCATGAGGTCGAGACTCATACACAGCATGACTCTTCCACAAGTATGGTTGTCCTAATAATACATCAAAAACATCAATAGGAGAAACATCACATAATACCTCATCCGTGAAGGGCTTGATGCTATAGGGAAGGTGGCACTGCTGGCTGAGGCGGAGATCTCGTCCTTGGTGAAGCCACCCGATGGTGTATGGATGTGGGTGAGCTGTGGTCAGCAAGCCCAACTGCTTCACGGCATCTGCTGAAATGAGGTTCTTTTGGCTCCCATTGTCGACAATGAATTGTACAGGGGAAACCTTTACCCACATCTGGGAGTGGAAGAGACGTTTCTCCTCCTCTGGATCTTCTGGTTCCTCCTTCTGCATCTCTGTAATGGCAACAGTGGCATTGGGCTCTACATCAATATTCTGTTTTCCTTTTTCGTTCCCCTTTTCAGGTTCTGATTCAGACTAAGAGCATGCATCTGACTCAAAAGCCCTCATCTCGGCCACTAGCGACTGCTTGGCCCGACAGTCACATGTGTTGTGAGTGGAGCTCTTATGGAACTCACACCACTTTCCCGTGTCCTTCTTTGGCTTTGCGGTGCTGTTCTTTTCTTGTGGCCTTGAGAGGTTGTCTTTAGCCACCATGCCTTGGCTCTGTCCTTTGTTCTGTGGTTTGGAAGCACCTTTCCCTTGCTTTTGATTCGCAGATCCAAAGTCTCGCTTCTTCTGTTTGAATTTCTGCTCAATCTTGGCAGCATACCGATATGCCGTACCAAGCGAGGAGATGTCGAGGAACTCCATTTCCTCCCTAATGTAACTGTGCAGACAGCTACGATACTTTAGCACCAAATGTTTCTCTAAATATTTGATACCCAACTTTGTGCGCAGGGTATGGAATAGATTCATTAGCTCATGCACATCTTGATCCCTTTGTTGTCGTAGCGTGGTCCATTATATGTACTTGTGCTCATAGCTCCCAATGGGATAGTATTGTTCCTTGATGGCGTCTCGGAAAGAATTCCAAGTTGGTACAGCCAAGAACAGAGAGGGTTCTGTCTGGTCCTTGTTCTCACAGTAGGTTTCCCACCAGTCCTTAACATGGGGGGTAGCTTTAAGGAGTGCAAAAATAATCTTCTCCCGGTCTGAAAATTCATGAACAAAGAAATATCCTTCTAATAGATTCAACCATCTATCTATGGCATCTGCGTCTATTTGACCCTCAAATATAGGAATTTCAAAATTTACTTGTACCTTAAAAGGAGTCGCACCTCCAGAGTGGCTGCTGGATGCAGATGCGCCGCCGGTGGGCAGTCGTTGAAGGATCTGAGAAAAGTTTTCCATCATCGCGTTCCTTTGTTTTTCGAGGGCCTCCTCGAGCAATATTTTGATAGGATCTCCTGCTCCCTCATCTTTCTTTTCATCCCCCATGGGCGTCTATCAAGGTTTGCAAGGCTGATCTTGCAAAGGTTCCACCAGATCAATCCCTATCTCCTTATACCCCGACCTCGTTGGGGACATGCAAAGAAGGATCGAGAAAAAAAAGACCGCTCTGATACCACTAATCCGAATTTATGTAGGAACGCAATGGAATAAACATATAACCATAAATACAGAGATGCAGCGGAAATAACACTTCATTTCATTAATATCAAAGAACTGAAATTTACTTACAGACAGAATGGAAATAAAACTAGCTAGGGCACTTGTAGCTATCTCTGAGAAGAGATGTGGTAGCTACAGGCCTCTGAACTGAGTTACAATGAGGCTCAAGGGCCTATTTATTATTGAGAAACAATGGAGAACCCTAAACATCCAAAAAGCTAAACCTAGGAGATGAAGCACCAAAACTATGGGCCCCTTTTGGGTAAATTGGTGTTTCAACTTCCCAGGGACGTAACTTTGGCATACTATCTCCGTTTGACGCACATGATAAATCATTAGAAAGCTCTATCCGAGGACTACAACTTTCGCCATGAATATCATTTTAGAATGGAATGATATTCACTGCAGGCATGATGCCCAAAAAACGTCTTTAGGGCCTCAAAACGGCTCCGGAAGTTCAGGACCCAAAAAATTGCTAAAAATAGTAAGTTATGCCGAAATTGAAAAACTGAAAGAGACAATCGTGGAGGCCCAAGTGGAATAGGTGGGTGGCCACCAATATCCACCTGGATCAGTGTCTCCACTAAGCCCCCCCTGTTGTGTTTGGTAATATAGCTTGAGGGCTTCCTGGCAGTGTCCATCCCTAACACAACCTCTAATAATAACATTCCATGCAGTAACATTTTTCTTGGGAATTTTTTCAAACACCTGGCTTGTTCCGTTCATACTTCTGCAATAAGAATACATGTAAAAAGTGCAGCAAGATCTCCCGAAAAGAGGCAAATTAGTGATATGGGAATTTCAATCTGCATGAGCAATTCTGGCTTGTATCGATCTCAAATTCAATCCAGTACACCTTTATCTACAGCTTAAGCCATTTGGGATTAAACAACTCTATCAATTTCACATTGGGATTCAAGTACAACTTAATGTGCCCAATAAGCAACACCTTTTGGGTGAGACAGACCCCATGAAAAAAAAGCTACCAACACCTACAGAACCTGGCTATCTTTATATCTCTTTTTTGTTTTCAAATCTATTTAAATCCCACCTTATTTAAAAGAGTCTGTTGATGCTGATGATTGTTGGATGACTCTAGTTTGCCCATATGTTATCAAAGTACCTTCCAAAACTACTGCATGTTTTGATCCTGCTCTTTCTTCTTTACCCTCTGCCTCAAAAGTCTCTGTGCCAGAATTCAAATCTAAGTTTAGCCTGGACCAGATTCTATCATTATTGAGAGTTGGAAATTTTTTCAATCCCATTAAGGATGTCGGATATGGGGTGGAAGAATTGCACCAGAGGTCAAAATTTGAGAAGTACTTGGAGTGAACTTGAAGAGTCCGAGAAAGGTGAAAACACAGCAGGAAAATATGCAGAGCTGCATCCAGAAAGGTGCCCAGTGTACAGAAAACAGGGTGACTGCATTGGATATGAAAATGTTGCAGCTGTAGATGACAACAATCCAGTAGGTGGCCTATATATATTTGCATGGAATGAAGAAATTTCTTGCCCTTGCCCTACACTGAAGAATGTCTGGGGAACAATAAAAAAAAATGGATATTTTTGCCTCATAGGTGCATATGCTGGCATTGCAACTACAGGAATTGGTCCTCCAACTTGAGACCAAAGTGTCATATTTCATTTCACCAGCCAATATACTATTGTGAACATTACCTCAGCTCAAAACCTATTTGGAATAGACTTCCTCTGCAACTTACACCTAGCCATCTTTGTGATAGTACATTTTTGCCTCTCAACCAATAAATTTTGTTGTGGAGTGTAAGGTGTAGTATATTGTCTTTGGATCCCATGTTTAGCACAAAATTTATTGAAATATTTTAAGTAGAATTCCCCACCAGTATCATATCTAAGAGAGGCTGTATGAAAACCTAACTATTTCTCTATTAATGCTTTGAACTTTTGAAATTCATTAAACACATCATATTTTAATTATAGAAAATATACCCACATTTTTCTACTGAAATAATCAAAAAACGGAAGGAAGTACCTAGCACCAGTGGTTGATGTCATGTTCATTGGTCCACATATGTCTGAAAGTACCAAATGAAGGACCCTCTATGCTCTCCAAGCTTGTCCTTCATAAAATGGTATTCAATGTAGGTTCCCTACCTGACAAGCTCTGCAAACTCTGTGGATCTTCTATAGAATGTTTGGAAGTCCATCTACTAGTTTCTCTCATGGAAATTGAGAGAGATAGGTCAAGTTGATGTTCCCATACCTATGATGCCATACGGGTGCTATATTTTGCAATAAAAATTACCTTTAACTTACAATTTCTAATAAGATCAATATTCAAAAATATGAAGACAATGAAAGCTAAGAAATTCATCTAAAATGCATCATTATAATCTTGGAAATAGAAAGCACTCATCATTTCATAGTTTCCCAAAAGGTCAACATTTTAAGGGCTTCTTTCCTAATTCAAAATTGTTGAAGATATATAAACTAACTATTTCATTTGTCATACAATTCCAATAGTGCACATGGCAAGCTTCTCTGCAAATCTCTTTTGTTGCATATGGTAGGCCTCTGAATAGACTAAGCTTGTACTAACATAATGCAAACATGACCTGCAAGTCACCACTGTGTCTTGGTTTTTGAAGACTGCTGCATTATTGAATGACTAGTGAAGTATCAACCAGTGAACAAGTTTCAAGCTTTGGAGAAGTCACAGTATATATTATAATTTTGTCTTGCAGATTGGCCTCTTGACCAATTTTTTCTAGGAATGCCTCTTATGAAAAAATGAGTTCTTTCCTAATTGGTTATGAGCCTCTTGCAAATACCAGGTTCACTAGAACATTGGAAGCAAATATCTAATGCACGCATCATGCTACCACTACAAGCCATTGCAGAAAATAGAAACCAAGGTGAAAAAGGATCTACAGCTACATTGTAGACGTGTTATAGTGACAAAATTTCTTGAATGTCTATTCTCCAACATCCATAGCATTACCAAAAATAATCATAGTTTGTATTTAAGTCCAAATAATATACATTCCAATAAGAAGTTGTCAATCATATTTTTACCTTGTGGCAATGATTTTCCTTATGCCCTGCTCTCATTTTCAGTTAAAAACTAGATTTCTTATATTGATGACGTTCCTACTGTAATATGACCAACTATCGGACAACTATCTCACTGTAATTCTAGATAAAATGAGCAATGTACCCAAATAATATCTTTTCCAGCATATCATTGTCACTCACAAGCTTGTGCCATGTGGACCACAACCTAGATTTATTGTCATTTTGAGCTTGGTACTCCTACAATCCCAAGACAATTCTTAGAGATATTGCCAATACATAGAGATCACCATACATGTACTAACCAAAAGGTTCATATTGTGTTCCTCTAAGTCAGGATCATATTTACACTGTAGTCATCAGTGTCAAGGAGATAAACTATCATGATACATAGTGATATTTTCATACTTTGTTGTCAAGGAAATTCTGTCAATGCACATGATATTCAAATTTATTAGCATTGAAGGTACTCCTTTATTGGTGAGAGATTACAATGCACTGTAATCAAATTACTTCAACACAGGAATTTTTTCAGTCCTTGAAACAGTCACAAATTGGAATGAAGCTTGAATGGTCCACTTCAATGAGACTGTGACAGAGTATATATATAGAACCTTCCACAAATTTCAAACGACTCTAGAAACTCCAGAAGTGAGCTTTAAGGACTAAGAATTGACAAATACTAGCCTCAGTGATTTATTTGCAAGATTTGTGCCTTTAAAAAGACATATGTTATAACCGGCCTCCTTATGAGTTTGATCACATTAGTCAGCCAACCATGTCACTGTCACAGTCCAAGATGAGTTTGGACTATTAAAACTTGTATGATTGCCACTGAATTAATATAGATTAACCTAGGATGTAGATCAAACAAAAAAGAGCTGCAGATCCAATTCCATATGGCCACATATCAGAGCTTCGCAGAACTAAGAATTATCATGAGGTCACCAAAGATACATTGTGTATAAAATCTTCAAACTGGAGAGTTATAGTTCAACATAAGTCCACTTCATTCCAGCGATTAACCAGATTCTCTTGAAACCAAGACTAGAATTTGAAAACTTTCAAACCACTGATCTCTTTTAAGGAAAATGACCCTGTAACAAAAAAGAATGAATCCCAGAAGCCCCAAAACTCACCCTAAGCCAAAATATTTTTCAATGCCACAGGAATAGTCAAAGAAAATTCCACAATTCCTTCAACAACAAAAAAAATTTCAGTCCTTGAAATGGTCAGAAATTGGAATGAAGCTTCAATGGTCCACTTCAATGAGACTGTGACAGAGTATATACATAGAACCTTCCACAAATTTCAAACGATTTTGGAAACTCCAGAAGTGAGCTTTAAGGACTGAGACTTGACAAATACTAGCCTCAATGATTTATTTGCAAGATTTGTGCCTTTAAAAAGACATATGTTATAACCAGCCTCCTTATGAGTTTGATCACATTAGTCACCCAACCATGTCACTGTCATAGGCCAAGATGAGTTTGTACTATTAAAACTTGTATGATTGCCACTGAATTAATACAGATTAACCTAGGATGTAGATCGAACAACAAAGAGCTGCAGATCCAATTCCATATGGCCACAGATCAGAGCTTCGCAAATCCAAGAATTATCATGAGGTCACCAAAGATACATTGTGTAGAAAATCTTCAAACTAGAGATTTATAGTTCAACATAAGTCCACTTCATTCCAGCGATTGACTAGATTCTCTTGAAACCAAGACTAGAATTTGAAAACTTTCAAACCATCGATCTCTTTCAAGGCAAATGACCCTGTAACAAAACAGAATGAATCCCATAAGCCCCAAAACTCACCCTAAGCCCCAAAACTCACCCTAAGCCAAAAAAAAAATCTTTTTCAATGCCACAGGAATAGTCAAATAAATTCCACAGGAGTGGCCTTCATGCAAGGTTAATGAGCTGGGAAAGAAAGTAGTGCAAGTGACACCAACGAAACCCCATAGAAAACAACTGAATCACATTAATCATTCCTTTTTGGTTGTAGAGATGATGGGCTTCTTTTTGCTAGACCAAAATTACAAAATACAAGAGGTTGAGCCAAAACAAAATAACAAAAGAAGGCCCTTCGATCTTATTTACAGAAAAAACTTTGCTTATTTGCTTGCCATAAGAGAGGTACCAGTAAATAGGGAATGAGAGACTTGTGGCAGAATGTCGAAGTCGAGCGAGGATTGTATACTAACTGGGAGTGAATAGAGATTAGCGTCAGTCAACCAAACTTGAAACAAAGAGATCTGATTTTCATCTGAATCCTCAGATCACATTTTCCATCCAAATCACGAATAAAGAGCTCAACTAATGCGGAACTAATCCTTTACACATTGGACTAAAATTGAGTCTCTGATTAGGGCTATTAAAATTAAAGGGTTTTCTCCCTATTTCTGGTCTGAATATTTTGAGATCCCCTTCTTGTGCAACATTCCACAATCCATAAAGTCTAGTCAACAAATTTCTTCCAGCGATTTCTTTCTTTTTCCACTCTTGCTTGGGCTTCTCCTCTCCTAGCTCTTATACCATGTTAATTTAGATTAACATGTTCTTGCTTAACACAGTAACTTAAAATTCCATATAAGCCCATTATACTTTTATTAGCACTGAATCATTTGTCATTGATTGAAACTTAAGAAATAACATGTATGATTGATTCAGAAGACAAGCCGAGACAAGAAAACACAAGTATGTGGCACAAGCTAGGGAAAAACCCTAAGATGGGGAAAACCCTTCATCAATTCTTCTTATTATTAAAATCAAATGTCCAACAGCGAAAGAGAGAGAGTACAATAAGAATGAATTGCCAATTTGAAACAATCAATATGAAATAATGATCACGAGTAAGGGTTTTCTATCAGCTGAATACAACCCTCTTTTCTTCATACCCAGACCTCCTTAATCACTGCATATTTCCTTCAATTATTACGGTTCAACTTTGCTATCAGTGTAGGCTAGAAGATATCCCTTTGGCACGTCATCCACTTATCTGATCAGGAGAAAATAGGCATGTGGCCTACCAGTGGCCCAGAATGTGAAAATTCCTAGATCTGACAATCTTAGGAATCCTACTGCAACTATCTAAGCTTACTTCTCCTATTATGTAAATTACATTTACAAAATTAATTCAGATTGCATCATGAATTAATGAACTAAACTACTGAAGCAACCTACACTTAATTAAATATGATTATGAAACAAGGAAACTGAGCAAGGAATAAATCACACATAGGACACCTTTATTTTGGACTAAGTCCCAGGAAAAACTCAATGCGAGAAAACCGGTGTAGAAAATTCTAAGGATTTGTATCATTAAGTAGCAGTTTTTGAATACAATCTCTGGATGCCTTGCTGGCTATCCAGTACATATAAATCACGATAGAAAAAAATATAGTGAGTGTTACCTCACACATCAAGCCCCAGCTGACCCGGATCTGAACTGGCGAAACCCCAGCTCCCTCCGCGTTGCATCTGCGTAGTAGATGCATAAGCCTGTGTGGGTATGGCTGTGGATTGTGTCACCTCTTCTCTAAATCGATATGCCTCTTGGAAAATCAAGTTTCATCCCTCCCAGCTCAGAAACTGATCTCTAGCAAAAACTCGGATTGTCTCACGAAAACACTGCACAGTCCCTTTGTGGGCCTGCATCACCCCTTTTGGGGACTGTATCACACCTCCTAGTGGCTCCGCTGCTTCTTCTATTGGTTATGTTGCCTCTCTGTTATGTACTCTTAGTCCTAGAGAATATCCTTCGACCAATAACTGCCTTTGCCCCTCATTGCACTAAATCACTTAGATCTGATCTTCGTCCAAGCACTGCTCCGTCAGAAGAATTCAATCCCAAGGTTCACTTGGTGTGTCTTTCCAACTAAAAATGATAGAAGATATTTCAGGGTAAGCAACTAAATTGGTAGTACGCATGATATGCTATTCCATAATTCACTACCTTTCCCATTTATAAAATAGTTTCTACAACAATTTTGCTGCATATTAGTTCTTTATGTTGCTATTTATTGAGATTTTGGCTCACACGGGGATTACAATTAGCCTTTCCACAGGAGATACATATGGCTTATGCAATTTGCATACCATTGTTGTTACTGTAACTAACATTTCCTGATAAGAAGTTATAGTTGAAACATTGAATTTACTTGTTTTGGCTTCCTAATTGTTATGTATGTCATATATAACACCAGCTGTCCATTGGGATTAATACGTGACCAAATGAAAAAGGCTTTAACTATTGCTAAATGAAAAAATGTGAGAGGTTGTGATTGGACGAATTTTGTGCAAATTATAATGAAAAATAAAAAATTGAAGGCCTGCACCTCCAATGCAGTGATAGCTAGGTTTCCTATTTATAATCTTCTAGAGTTATTATTATTATTATTTGTTCATTTCTTTCTGACTGTTTCTCCCTGGTTAAGGTGTTTCTCAAGTTTTTCAGCTCTAAATTCTAAATACGCTGCTTGATGTCTTGCAGTGGAAACACCTCACATCTTAGCATAGGTCCAAGATCTAGTTCTGGTACAACAGCGCAAATTGTGGAAAATTTGGTAAGTGCCTGCTACTGAACGCCTTGCCACTATGACCCAAGTGCTATTTGGCCACAACTAGAAGGTTAGTGCATTGGGCAAAAGAGAATGTTGTGTGTGTTGATGCTACACACAGGGCATCTTTTTGCAAGCCCTTTTTCCCATCATGTGCAAGAGAAATTTGCATCTGTAAGATGCAGATAGTATTCTCTTTACCCTATAAAATAACCTTCTAGTGTTGCATGAGCTTCTAGCCTCTTTAGACCAAAGAACTGTCCAGAACTTTGTCACTCTTGGTTCGTAGTTATCCCGTGAGTTTAGTCTGATTGCAAGACTTTTGCCTTCGCATTCCTTCTCAATGTTTCTGCCATAACCTCAAAGCCACTCGGGTTTAGGGTTGTTACCTAGATATCTCTTGGGGCCTGGACCAACCTCCTGATATATTGGTAGCATTTCTATACCTCCAGCAGGTATATCACTTATCATAGGCATTTTTGTTTCTCCAAAATGTCATTACTCTCGCAAAAGGGTGCATTCTAATTTAATATTCTTTCTCCCACAACTCAACATGTTGTGTGCAATGTGGTGCCTGTTGGGTGATTTCTATGGCTTCTACAAAATATTTATTAGACAATGTTTCTAACCTCTTAGGAAGGAGTTACTTAGCGGTGGTTTCTTCTCTTACAATTGCTGATATTGATTGTTCATTAGTATATTGAAAAATTCATCGTCGGGGATTAATGTTTCAATTTTATCAAGTGTATCTTGTTTCATATTCAACAAAAGATGGACTTTGCATGCACTCAGTTCATTGGTGCAAGGCTTTCTAGCTTGCCTTGAATATTGAAAGAAATTTATAGAAGTGATCCCTAAAGATGAAGCATCATTGACAACAATTCAAGCTCCTCTCAGTGGATGTTTTCTAATACCCTTTCTTCTGCTCCTTCCCCTTGTCATCTTCATTTGTTTACAAGGCATGATAAAGATACCCATAAGTCTAAGTTTTATCCCAAAATAAATTGTAATGATAGTGGAAATGTTACGAGAATATTGTTATTATCACTAATGGTCTGCCCATTCTAATGAGGGATGTCATAAGCAAAGAGTTCTCAACACATATTTCAGTGGCTGAGCAAAAGGAAGGAAAAGGTTAAAATTATTATAGTCAACAATCCCAGTTACATAAGTGGTTGTTATGGACTTCCCAATCCATGGTGGGAATGCCTCTGCTACTAAGTATGGTAATTCTAACAATTCAAAAAAAAAAATGGAAAAAAAATTCTAAGCCCACAATTAGTCTTAATCATCATTGCCTACTTCACTTTAGACAAGGATGCTTTGTTTGTGCAAAACTGTTGCATTATAGTTAATGGTAGTGATAAAAATATTATTTCACAAGATCATGTGACTTTTCTTAATTTTCTTTCAAAATGTTAACCTTGGTCTAAAATTTTAGGGTTGGATGAAGGATAAGGAACCAATGCAAGTTATGAAGGTTCGTCAATTCACTTTTGCTATTGACCACTCTTTGATAGTATTAAGTATGATGGCACTCTTGTTGACTGCTATGGTCTTATTCCTTGGAAGGTTTTATCAACACGATTGCCATGCAAGCTATTATACATTATCTTGAAACTTCCCTATTTTTGCAGAGAAGTTAGCGGCATGCTAGTGATTAATTTGAAACTGTATTTTAGTGGAAAATTTCACTGTTTTTTGGTGCAATAGTTCATAATCTATTCTGATCTTTTTTTGCAAGTGTACTAGTCACAATGATAAATGTGTGATTTACTTCATAGGGTTTTCAGTTCTTTCTAGATACGCTTTTCATCAGTTGCTTTGAATACTTCTCTGGTGCTCCTGAGGTCTATGTTGTTATGTTTATTGGTTGTTTCTGTGGAAACTATTTCAATAGGTTCTGAAAGGTAAATCCAAATGCAAAAAATACTATTTTACATATTGATATTTGTTCAAGACATTCTTGTGTGATACTTGAATTTCATAAATCTATATTTCTATTTCATTATCCATATCAATATATAAGAACAGGCCCATGGATTGTTCATATTTCTCAAACTCTGGAGTTGTTCCTTTCATGTTGCATGTTCTTTTATATTGTTCTGTTGTGATTCAAATTTCTAGTTGTGCTTTCCAGTTATTCTCCTACATAGTACATGCTTTGTTAAATTATATCAAAAGTTATTCTTATTGTCTTTTTATTATGTATATTGAACATATTATTTCTAGCAACTTTTGATATTTCTATATTTTCTATTCCTTTGGTGTATCGTTGCACCTTTAGGGGAAATTGCTAGTTTAAAGTCTAATTCTTTAAGGGGCGCTAGCTCAATGGAAGAGCACCTGCTTTACAAGAAGGAGGTTGGTGGTTCGATTCCATCATGCCCTAATATTCATAGGGAATGACAACGATCAGTTTTTGGTGACAGATGCTCTTTTGACCATCACCAATGAGCTTATGGTGACATTTTTCGACCCTCGCCAAAATATGAAATGGTGACGGTCAACGAACACCACCATATATACGCATCAATAGTGATGACCGTTAAAATTTTGTCACCATAAATCTTTGTTGTCGATATGAAATGGTGAGGGTCACTATTTGTCATTATAGTCATTATTCGTGATGGAGCTTGATGTCACCAATGAATTTATGGTGACGGTCAATGAACGTCGCCATATATATGCACCAATAGTGACGGCCATGAAAGGTCCATCACAAAAAATCGTTGTTGTTCATATGAAATGGTGACGGTCACTATTCGTCATTATAATCAATATTCGTGACAGACCTTGAATGTCACCACAACACATACTTTCGGCGACGCTACCTTTGGTGACGTTCAGTTTTTTGGTGACGGAGGCTATTTTCCGTCACCATTTCTCATATGAAATGGTGACAGTCACTATCCATCACTATAAATCATTATTGGTGACGGACCTTGAATGTCACCAGAACACCTATACTTTCGGCGACGCCACCTTTGGTGACGTTCAATGTTTTGGTGACGGAGGCCATTTTCCGTCACCATTGCTCATATGAAATGGTGACGGTCACTATCCATCATTATAAATCATTATTGGTGACGAACCTTGAATTTCACCATAACACCTATACTTTCGGCGAAGCCACCTTTGGTGAAATTCAATTTTTGGTGACGAAGGCTCTTTTGACCCTCACCAATGAGCTTATGGTGACCATTTTCGCCCCTCACCAATGTCATTTTTTCGTAGTGCTTCTAATGAATTTATATAGTCCCCATAAATTTTTGGCGATTTTTAAGGTAAAATATTTGTTTCTTATAAAATTTGGGCGAATAATTTTTAAGAAGAAATGAAATCGGCAAATATGTTTTTGGAAAAAGCATCGAAAATTAGCCTCGTCTACAAATATTAGCCCCTAAAACGTTTCCCCGGGGGTTGTTTGTCTAAATTTACCGGCTCCTTCACTCAACTCTTGATGATATCTCTTGTGTTTTTATAGTTGTGAGTTGCGTAGTAGTCGCTGAATCCACAGCCACTAGGTGAGGAAGATGATACACTTGTTTGAAGTCTACCGCCATGAATGTAGCAAGCTTCTCACCAATAGTTTTATTCAATGTCATGGTGGTCACATCAATGTTTGAAACAACCCAACATTACATTCTCACATGGTAAGGTTGGATACCCGCATGCAAGCTCCGTAAATCCATGACTACATAATGATGAGATACATGATGTTGGTCCTCTCATTCTTCCTAAAAGTCCTTTGTTGATTCATCCTTGATCCGTTGCCATGTCATTTTAGATCCTTTCTATAAACAATTGAGTGTGAGTAAATTGGAACATTAATCGGAAATTCTCAACTACTCTCTAATACTTCTTTCAATGGTTTCCTTGAGGAAAATCTATTTTATGACATTTTGAGAGTGGATGATGGAGAGAGAATCTCAACAACTATTGTACCCGTGGGACAAACGTAAAAGACACTCATGTCAAGAAAATGTTAGCTATAAGAATTTTTTTTTTTTTGAAGATTCTTATGTAGCACATCGTGAAACTAAAAGGAATGGTTGGACAATTTTTGGCAAGAAGAGGGTCCTACGATGGGGAACTATGCACTATGTAGTCCCAATAGTCAAAGGTCGAACAATGTGGCTTGAGACCGTGAAATGTGTATTTTATCCGGAAGTGAGCCCCGGGAAAGATTGTGTATCGTTACGCCTTAGTGGAACAAGGTTGTTGGTTGAAGCCTCGCACTAAAAAAATTTGTAGTGAGGGCGTGATAAAGATTGTGCATTTCTCCACATTTCCAAATGCTAGGTTTGAAGCTTGAGCTTCAATATTACGCAATGCCCACTCGGGGCAAAGTAATTTTTGGCTAATGGAAAGGAAGATATGCCTATGTGGAACTGTGGAAAATGAGAAAATATGAGAGACTCGTGAAGGAATGAGCAAACATATAACTTCATTTTGAGGAAACAAAGTAAATAAATTGAAGAAATTGAAAACTAGAATTGAATGAGATCAATGATGAGAGTCGTTGCAATGTTGGACTATCGGTGCAAAAATGCAGAAACTTATGCGACACTTGTTAAAGGACAAGAAAAAATGAAAACAACACTTCTACATTCTAAATCATATTAAAACTCCAACATTCATTCAAATAAACAAGAAAAATAACACCAGGAAAGGCAAACGAAAAAAAGCGACATAAAACGTGATTACAAGCGATAAATGCAAAAATGACCCGTAAAAGTGATGACGATTGCACCGAAGGTTACTTGATCTCCTATGGAATGCTAGAGCTGCAAAAGAGAATATAAGAATGATCTATAGGGGCTTCTATTAAATATATTTTTAAAATTAGGTTTTATGACGTGCATGCCACAAATCGGGGAAAAGACACTTGGCAAGCACTTCAAAAATGTGCTAAGTGTGCTTCCTTCTTGCTACTAAAAATAGATCTCGGATTTTGGGGATGCATTTTCTCTCTTCTCAAAGTTTCTAATTTTCCCAGAAAATTTCCATGCACATCACCAAGAAGGATCGTGTATTTCGAGGAATCGACAACTCCCGGCTTAGTGCACATTGTAGGTTCTAAGCATGAGTGATTGAATAGTTTATGGACTTAGTGTTGGGATGCCTACCATGGCTCGTAGTTCCCAAGCTCAAGGTTGGTCTTTCACCATGATTACGAAATTATCATCATTAAGGACAAGTATGGCTTCATGAATTTCATAGTTTCCGGAGACAAGCCTAGAACTATTGCACAAGGCTTAGACAAGAGGTTATCTTCATGACTTAGAAAACATTTATAAGTGGAAAATTAAGTAAACAAAATATTAATGTAAAGTTAAAACATTAGTTAAAGCATGGATAATCGATAACAAAGGTGCAAGCTAATCTCCCGTGAAGGGAAGTTAGGCTCTAAAATCTAAGCAATGGGAAAATTCTTGATGGTGGTCAGAGTCATACAACAGGATCTAAAGTTTATATGTATATATAGATACTTTTTTTTGATATCGATAGTGAAAAAAATTAAACTACGGCAATACCATAACCCAGAACCGAACGATGCATATTTAAATTCCGTAAGTTCACAAAGAAAAATTGTCCAGAGAATGGGAATTAAACCTATATAAACATAATATTTGTGAACTTTCAATCGAGGGGTTCATCTTTCATGGAATTGAAAAATAAAACTAAGAGGAAAATGGGTTGAACAATCCATAATCATAATTAGACTTGAGAAAGACAAATTATAATATGTATGCACATAAACAAATACAATGCATAGTTAAGCACACAACACATAAGCACCTCAACCGCCGAGTATTTCATTAATACTATACGATGTCAAAACCGCAAAAACATGTCTACATAGAGATGTATAACACCGATTATTTCTCGAATAACAAAGAAACATGTATAACTCCCTACGAAAAGAAATTATACTATTAAATAATATTGTCCGTACATCAAGCGCTTACCTTAAAACCATAGTATGTAATTGGTAAGGGTTTTTAGCTGAATATACTCCAAAAAGAAAGTAAGTCTCTGCTGCAGAGAATAAAAATAAATATACTTATATCCAAACGACAAAGGAATAATGTTCAAGGTTTTCAATATAAGCATTGTTAACAAATTCGTGACAATAAGGGAATGAGTGAAGCTAGCTCGGCGTTATAATTTAGTAAGAGGCATACAAAAATGATAAAGGGCAGAATTTGCAAGTAGTAGGCATGAAAAAAATTATAATAATACTACTTATAAACACAATAATTGTTTATATATAACTTCTCGCATTGGGTTTACAATTCTTCTTCCATTGAATCAAATCAAATTTATTCAAAAATAAACCGAAGTAAAAAGAGAGCGTATGAGAGGAACGCTATCTAGTATATAGTGAGTTAATTCATAGTGTACTTCTCTTCTTGCATATGCCAAGTACTAGTTTAAATGTCACAAAGAAATATAAACAGAGAATTATTCGAAACTAAATTTCACTCCTACAGGAATTCCACCTCGAGGGCATCTTCATGGAAATCGAAAGAGAGAAAGAGTTTTGTCATGTCGTAAACTCAATGCACAACTTTTTGTCCATCCGGTCCTATAACCCCAAAACCATCACCACAGATGACTATAATAATAAGTGTGGGATACCAACTCGAAAGGGAAAATAAAAATGAGTTATCCAAAAAAATGCCTATAGCTAGGGATCACACCCAACGATCCAAGTAATTCCATATTTCTCTCAAAGTACCTATATAGGGAATAGACAAATAAATAAAAGACTTAATTTCAAAAGGGGCCAAAATTGAATCGTAAATTTGAACATAGTAGATCCTTGGAATAAATATCAAAATTGGAATGAAGAAAGGAAGTAGGTACCTAGAAAATGAGGAAACAAATTCATGTCTATTCTACATATAGATGAAATCTATAGTGGCACACCCAAAAATAATTAATGAGTTAACATGAAAATTTGAATCATAAAAAAAACGTAAAGGAGATTATAATTACCCGTAGAATGGTTTCATAGAAAATATCGTCGTAGAAGTGGTAGGTTATCCATCATCAAGTTGCCTATGAGCCAAGAAACCCTCTTCCTTCGTGGATATGAGGAACCCCGTAAATCCGAAGTGAATTATCGAAAAAAATATGGAGCCCTAGTTAAATAAGGAATGAGAAGATCTCATAAATAGACCTAAATAACACCTTTCTCCTTCCATCCAAACCAAACCCCGTACGAGAAACCAACAAAGCACCGTAACCTAATTAATAATTGTAGCGAGAACTATGTAAAGAGAATACCATATTAGGAATGAGGGAAACAAGTAAGCAAGAGGTTATAGAAATGAGTTGTGTGGTCTCTTAGCTCACCATCTATAATAGATCTACCCGTATGTTACCATAGCTTCCGTGCGTGTTACCACGTGGTGCAATAGTCACAAATTTGAAAAAAATGCGAGTTAAAAAGGTCCAGGAGGCAATAGGGTTTCAACTTCATAGTTGTACACTATTGGATTTGAAATCATTAGAGAACTTTTGGGGTCTAAAAATGGACCTCCTACGAAAAATGTACAACCAAAATAAAATTTATAAGTACCAATAGGATTCATGATGATGATCTCAACCATGGGGGATGATTCACCATTTTTGGGTAAAAAGGTAGAAATAAAAAAAATAATAAACTATTAAAACTATTTATTAAACTTGTATTTTCAACTTATCTCCCCAAGGTTTTACTCAAATTTTGGAGTGGATTACCGTTGGATGCAAAATTTAATTCCTCATCCAAGGAGTACCCATGTTGTATATTTTCAATCGACTCTCACACAAAAAATGAGAAACACATGAAAAACTTGATTGCAATCATGTTTTTCATGTATCAAGGTCCACCAAAAGTATGCAACATGGATACTCCTTAGATGAAGAATCAATTCTATATCCAACATGTTCCCGCCCAAAATGTGACTAAAACTATAGGGAGATAAGTTGAAAAAGTAGTTTTTCTTTTTTCCCCTCTAAAATTTGATGATGTAATCTAATCTTATTTTATAATTTCCACTATTATTTTAGAATTTCCCTTAGGATGCCCATTTTAGACCTCAAAAATTCCCTTAATGAAAACATTCGGGTCATTTTCTAACCGAAATTCCACTCTCCCCCGTAGCTTAGCACATGTACCTAACATGTGAAAAATATGGGTGTTCATGTGGTGAGGGTGACATGGGGCCATTTGGGTGGGCAAGCAGTCGAAGGGATGTCCACCTGGAAGTGAACTTTAAATACTTTCGAACATCGAAAATTGAAGGATTATTATCACCGAGTACTCTTATGTATAAGAAAATTAAATACCATAAGAACATTGCACACCACCGTTAGGACATATCCATAATAATTCAATTTGAAATTAAGCTCATGGTTTTTTATTATAGAGGGATGATACAACCTCTAGTATTTTCCTTAGGCTAAGTTATTCCTAGGGCCATAATATTAAATCAATACCATAGTCGATAAGGATCAAGTAAATATAATAGAAAATAAATTATGAAGGATACAATATCAAACATGAATTACAATACATAGAGTGAGTATGACGACATTAGAAGTAACTATTTATATAGGTATAAAAAAATGGTGGTTGTTTGGGTTTCGTGACAAGTGGTATGAGATCCTTAGTTTAAACCCTTAGACCTAATCAACATTATAAAAAACACTAATAATGATTGTGTATCAAGACAACTATTGTAACGCAACTTGTTCTTGCCTTTTCTCATAAAGGGCATTAGGGAACACATTCCAAAGGAAAATTCCATGAACCTCCTAGATTAATCGGGTCTATATTGGTTTTGGAACAACGAGGATAAAATTATTATAATAATTTTTCCATTCTAAATAAGCCATTGGATGGTAAGTAATCACAACAAGACCAAGTGCACACAAACCAATAAGGATATTTTGTAGGAAGATATTGATTTCCATTATAAAAAGGTTATGATTTTGTTCAAAGTGTATTGGGTCAAGAAGTGAGGTCCATTTATGACAACTATCATTACACCAAAGTTGGATTCCTAGAAAAAAACACACACACGCACACCTAGACATATTCATTGAGTAAGGAAGACAACCGTCTTCATGAGTGGTGGCAGAAATGTAAAAATAATTCGCTTCTTAAATTATCGCGTACAAGCACACATGCGCAGGTTCGAGAAATAGTCGAGAAAATTTGATCTTCCTAAATAGTTTTGAGATAGTACCTTAACAAGGAAGAATACCATTTTCGCTTGGGAAAACCGATAGATGGGATATAAAACAAATTGGTAGAAACTAGGGTGTGTTGTGTAAAGGAATGTGATATTTAGGGGCACTTAAGAAAGCGACAAAGAAAGAGTTGAATGTGAAACCGAGAAAAGATTGCAGAAGAAATTATCATAGTTGACCTACCAAAATTTAGTAAAAGGGTTGTTTCAAATATAAAGGGTAGAGTAGATATTTTATTAAACTAGCACTTACTAGTGTTTTATGATATTCCTCAATGTCTAATAATATAACATGAAATACTTGAAAAGAAAATGACCTTTACTTCTTGATATCCAACTTAGAATAGAAAAAATTAAAGAAATCCTTGTATATGGGTACTTGCTATTACTAAGGCTTTATTTCAACTTGTAGAGCGACATTTAGATGATCATTTTATCCGCAGGATAACAACTTGGAAAATCTGGCTTTATAGGAGTTTCTACCATGAATAAGAATTGGTATCTTAGTGTATAAAAGGGGAAGAGAAACCTAAACACCGAATATGCACCCTCCTACATCTTCGTTAAACATTTAATAAGAACCCAACATCTTGTTTAAACACCGAATATGCACCCCACTCCTACACCTCCCACTAGTTCCTCCAATATTTGGAACTAGTTTAACTAACCTTAACTCAATTTAATCAACTAAATTAAGCAACTAAAATTAACTCAATCTAGGCTCCTAAAATTTTGGAATCATTGTACAAAAACTGTTAGGCCCACAACTCAAATTAACTAAGATAACCGAGTGATAACAACTCATTTCACTTATTCAAGTTGTCTTGTGATGTGGAGTTTCAATTTTTCTCCCTAATTTAATTTAAGGGAAAATTAAATTAGGAGTTTCTTTGTTGCATTTTCAAAATTTGTTACAATATGTACCTTTCCTCAAGGATGAAAAAGAAAAGCAGTCCATCGATTTATAAATTGTCTTCCACTCTCCTTCAAGGAAAGGATTGAATACAAAAATTTGAAAACTATGGACGAAATGATTATCAAATCCCTAATTTTCATCGCATAAATCCAAAAAGAGAAGTGAATGTAAAAAGCGCGCTGGGTAAGAAAAGAGACAAAAATGAACTAGGGAGTAAGGAGTGTGAGATTTGGACTTTCTAAATAGTTTAGTAGATATAAATAGAAAAATGAAGCTAGAACTAAATGATAATCCTTCAAATAGAATACCAAATTCATTTGAAATAGAAATAAAGAAAACATAAATTAATAAAGGAGGAAACAAGAAGGAGCAGAGAACCGTTAAGGTTTTGGGGTTGTGAGAACCCCATTTACAAAGAAATTTCTAATATGTTAAAACCCATACAAAAATGTGCAACATTTAAATGAATCCTCTCCACAAATAGTGGCGTGACCAAATGCATCTTCATATACCTCACATTAACAAAGGAATTGAAGGACATTAAGAAAACATCATTCCATGATGGTGGAACTTGAAGGTATCATATCTCACCAAAAAAATTATGTATTGATAGTTATTAGTGCTAGTTTATGCTTATTATCCCTTAAGTAGTATAAAAACTAAGTTGAAGGCTAAAAAATGCAAAAAATTAGAAAGAAGTGCAAATAGTCATGGGAACAAAAGGAAAGTCACCCACCGATTCAAAAAACGTATCCAATGAATTTAAATGGAGTTCATACTACTATAAATATGAATGTATTACCTTTACGCTCTATGATATGTTGATAGGATGGACCGTTAGAGGCACACTAGTAAATTGTTGATTGTTTAAATATAATCGTTACATATATGCGAAAATGGAGAAGTGAAAATTATCATGGGAATATCCTGGTGCCCATTTTTGTGCAACAAGTAAGAAAATTGGCAAAAGCTTTAAATGAGTTATGAGGATGGGATTTTCATCTTATTACCATCCAACTAGAGGACCAAAAACAAGAAAAGTGGGTAAATATATGGATGAATTATAAGTCATAAAAAGTATATCGAGACATGTTTCCACGTGATATTCCGGGGACTTCCACCTAAAAGGGAAATAAACTTCTCTCTATATAATTGCGTACGGGGAGAAAATTTGGTATCAAAGGCCCTATATCCAATGAGTATGCTAAAAATGACCGAATTGAAAATGCACCATATAAGAAATTCTTAATAAGGATGATATTACCTAGCGTGACGACAAGTAATTCAGTTATCTTTATAAAAAATAAATATTGAACCTTCATACCATGCATCGATTACTATCATTAAATAAGTTGAATATAAAAAACAAGTATCCTCCTCCAAGGATTGATTACTTCTTTGATCAAGTCGCAGATCCATAGTATTTTCAAAAATAGACTTCATGTCCTGGATATCACTAGTTAAGGATCGTGAAGAATACATTCCCAAGGAAATTTTTGGAACGTGGTATGAATATTATGAATTTAATGTTCCACCCCTCGAGTTAAAAAATTCCTCTACCACATTCATGTGTTTAATAACAGTGTTTTCAACAAGATTTTGGAAAGGTTTTATTTTTATTTTTAGAGATTACATACTAGTATATTCTAATATGTTACAGAAATACAAACAACACTTGAAAATAATATTGCAAACAATGCAGAACCAAGATGCATGAAAAATACAATACTCAATTCTACCAACATAAAATATAGTATATTGCCATGTCACATGTAAGTAAAGGGGTATATTTGTGCATCGAGAGAAGATAAAATCTATACTGACAATAGTCCCAAAGGAAGTGGAAAACATTAGATCATTTATGGGAATATATAGATATTACCATAGGTTTATGTATGGATTCATATAACACACCCCATAACTTCTTTAAAGAGTAAAGGTGTAAAGTTTTAAATGGACTCAAAAGTGCCATGACATTTTTTAGAGGCTAAAACACTAAGACAATAAAACCTATTTTACAAATATAATATCCAACAAGGATTTTTTCGTGTGTACTAATGCAAGTTTGGAAGGGCTAGGGGGAGTATCGTAGGCTTTAAGGACATGTAATAATACATGTGTCCCACAAATTAAAGTAGCATGAGAAAAACTATGAGGTATATGACCTAGAGTTAGCATTTGTTATACACGCCCTTAAAATGTGGAGGCACTATTTGTAGGTGGCTACATTAATAATAAACCACATTACTTCCGTAATATTTCTTCATCCATCCCGACATAAATTCTTAAAAGTGTGCTAGGTGATGTCATTTTTAAGTGAATAAATTTTTTAAATAAAACATATTGAAGGGAAAGAAAATAGGGTAGTTGATGTCCTAAGTCAAAATACAAGGACATTACATGAGATAAGGGTGAGAAATATCAAACCATATTTGTTTGCACAAACAAAGAGGTTAGTTGCAAGTGATCATAATTATTTAAAATGTATGAACATGTAAAGGGTGAAAATTTACAAGGAAGTCACTGGGATTATGAAATTAACGTATGGATTGTTATTATATAAAGAGATTCTATATTCAAAATGAACATGAAATTAAATAGTTAATTCCTTGTTGAATACCACAAAAAACCATATGTTGCACACAAAATAGGCTACGAAATTGGTCCCTACACTCAAAAAGGAGTTTTATTTTCCTAGAATGAAAAGGTAGGGTTTATGAGGCATCAACAAAATGTCGTGAATGCCAATTAGTGAAAGTAGAGAATCAACATCTAGCACAGTGTCTTTGTGAATACCCGACCAATTCTTAACTAGAAATGGGAAGTGATATATTTCATTTTATCACCGCTACTCCAAAAACATAAAACATCATGACTCTATTATGGTAGTGGTGGGATAAGCTAACTAAGGTTTCTCAATTTATTCCAATTAAGTTGAGCTACAAAAAAACACAAGTGTTAGAAGTTTTTGGTGAGGAATTTTTTTTTTACAAGGAGTAGCTAATACCATGATATCTGATAGGGATGTAAAGTACACATTTAACTTGTGGAAATATTTATACCTGTTGGTTTAGGAACACAATTAAATTTTAGCGCTTCTTATCATCTCCGCGAATGGATGGAAAAATAGAAAGAGTTAACTAATTATTGGAAGACAAGTTGTAGATGTGTGTTATGCACCATCCCACCTCAAGTGGGAAGATTTCCTATACTTAGTCGAATTTTCCTACAATAATGGCTACGAGGACTCACTTAATACAAGCCCCTTCAAAGCCTTTTATGGAAGAAGGTGTCATGTTCCTTTAAATTGCTGTAAACCAAGATAGAACCATGTTATGACCATATCACTTTCTAATATAAGAAATAAATGATAAAGAAAATTAGGATACTTAAAAATTTTCCCAAGATAAGAACAAAGGTTATGCCGAATCTTTAAAATTACACATAAAGAATTCAGCCCCGGGAGGATTTTTCAATGTCAAATTAAAAAATCCAAATAAGAGCTCCCTAAATCTTGTGATATTTTTAAAGTTAGCTCCATTATTTGCGAACCCTTTTTAAGATTTTTGCAAGGATTGGGTCAATGGCTTATTAGCTAGCATTACTAGCACATGTTAAAGTTCATAATATATTTGAGGTGTCTTTGTTAAAAATATATACATGATCCATCTCAAATAATTAATTAGCATGTGGTATAGGTCGAATCGAAGGAAAATCTAACCCAAAGCACAACAAATCTTAGACTAGAGGAATATTTTTCTCCATAATCGAGCCATCACAGGTTAAATTGTAATGAAATAATTTTGGACTCCGAGGAGGCTACTTGGGAATTAGATGATGAGATGAGGAACTATTTCCCAATGTTGTTTACTTAAATATGGACCTATGAAAGTACACCAAGGGAGGTATTATTTTTTAGGGGGGAGGAATGTAATACCCGTGAAGGAATTACTATATGACTTTTTATTTTAACTTTTGATTAAAGTAAAATAAAATGACATGTGATGATCACTATAATATAAATATTTTGTTATTGGAAAAAAATATGAATTATGGAAATTATATTAAGTCATTAATCCTCATTATGAAAAGTAAAAATTCTAACATAAGAGGTTGGCCCTAATTGTTAGGGATAACAATTAGACTTAGTTCTTCCTAGTGAGGCATAAATGAAAAGAAAAAAAACCCCTCTTTCCTCGTCAATTCTTCCTCGAAGAGAAAGAGAAGACATGACATATTAATAGACCACAAGGGATGTATGTCCGGAGATAAATGTGCCAATACTGTGGAACTTATAAAAAAAGAATTGAGTCTTGTGGGAGATAAAGAGAAATCAGACTAGAAACTAGTTTGGGAGAAAGACTTCCGTAGAACCCAAAGAATTTGGGAGGACACTTCCAAGGGCTTATATGTTAATAAATATAGATAATTGAATAATTCTGTAATTTTTTTTTCTTGACAGCTCAGGATTAGTTTCTAAAGTGGACCAATGAAGAATTGGTTCAAGGTCGGGTGGATTGTGGTAGTATTTTACAATTTTTCAAAAGTACATAGATAAGAACAATTGATATTTTGTGTGTAAATGTAACCGAGAAAATATTAGATATTTACAAGGGACATGTTTTCTATGAACTAGGTGTTTATTTTGTAGGAAGAATAGCAAAGATGTTCACCGATACATAAATGTAGGTGTGAGTAGAATTAATATAATTGTTAAAGAGTTTGTTGAACTAATCGTGGTATGTTACAGACAAGAAGGATTGAGCAAAGAAGAAAGAAATAATTCCAAGAGATAGATTTATTATATTAACATTTTGGGTTGGAATACAAGTATCGAGCAATACCCAAATTATTATGAATGTTGTGAAATTGTTTTATAAGTGAATATCTAGTTTTGCATAGATTAATTATATATAAATTATCATATTATAATATATGAATAGGTAAAATTGCACAAGTTAGAAAAAATGTTGTAGGGAGGTAGCTCATAGAAAAGTACCTTCGCATTGTACAAATAACGATAGGTGTTAGAGAAGTGGCTAGGGTTCCCCATTATAAAGACCCTCCGTTATCTCTAGACTAAATTATAACTTTTAAAAAATGGTTACAATAAAACAAGTAAAGAGATATTTAATATATTTTACATCCCTACATAATATAAACAAGTGAAACTCTCATAATTTAACCATGTTATAGTAACTATAAGCTATAAGTAATAGTAACTATGTGTTACAACTAAGAAAAAAATTCTAAACCTAAGCTATCATTGCAAAAAATAAAATAATATCATTATGGATTTTATTATTAACAATAACATTCTAAAAATCCTTACTTATAAACGATAAGTATCCTTATTTATAAACAATAAGTTGACGTGCAACTCATATGCATGGTATTTATCGAAAATAGACAATTCACATCAAAAGCTTCATAATGAAATTTGTCGTCAGGGATTCGTGAGTCAAAACTCCCAACCTCAAGATACTTGTTTAACTATTTATCTTTGTTAATTGTGAAACAAAAAAGTGACTGTTATATTTCAAGAACATATTGCAATGCTCTTATAAAAGCTATTCCATTATGAAACTAGGTAAAAAATAGAGCTAAAATTTCATAGAAACATCACCACGACCAAATTCGTTAAACTCCAATAGACTATATGTAGTATGAAATTAATGGGAAACAACATGTTATCTAGACCCCTCTCGGGTGGACTTAGGGTTCCATTTAAGCATTACAAGAAGCAGCTTCAAAACTTGGGTTATTAAAACTAACCTGAAAGCAAAGTGGGAAATATCATACAATTATTTTAAGAACATATTCCTGTTCAGTAGAAGCGAAAACCTTCCATCAAGGTGCCACTGAACCGTAACTACCATAGGATCATCATACAATCAAAAAAATTAAAATTAGAGCACTCGGGGAAAAAATCTTGCTAAAAGACCAAGCATAAAGATCTAACCATGGCAGGATTTAGTACTTGTACCTATAAGGGTCTGCGTAAGGTATGACCAATGTCCACAACTGAGAAGAAATACAAATGAAAGTGGTCACAAAAATCGGAGATTTTTTTATGGGTGGGAGTGAAGGATAATGAGGGCATTCCCTTTCGAGAATAAAGGAAGATAGTTTTATTGAAAAAAGTTAATAGGGTTGTACCCATTAACCTTGGCTATTGAGCCAGCAAATATGGAGGAGAAACGTTGAAGAACTGTATCCTTGGAATCCACTAGAATGATATTAACAAACAAAACCTTGCATAGAAGAAACCCTTCCACTATCATCACAATAATGGAAAAAATAAGTTCGAAAATTATCCAAAATCTCAAAATTGAAATCACAACATGTACATGAGAAAATATAAAAATGACTTGCGAGCGATAGGTAATGGAGGTTAGGTCACAAAGCAATGCTATCAATTAAAATGAAAAAAAGGAAAATATTGGCATAGCCTCAAAGGTTTGCCCCTAAGAATTACATGTGAGTGTCAACTGCCTTTCCAGGGTAAAACCATGAGGAAAATTTGGAAGGCAAACCCATGCAGAGCAAGTTCCTTCTGAAAAGTTACCAAGAGAATGAGAACCGATGGCAGGGTAGGGATACAATGGTTACACTAACCACCTTTAGTTTAGCTGTTGTTTTCCAATTTCCAACTAAAACTCGTAAGCATTCAATACGACAACACCCACAGAATTCCACAAGGGAAATCATCTGACGCCACTTATCCAAATTACATTCCAAGGAATCATGATAACAACAACATAGGTCTACTCGCAATGCTCATAGGTTGGAGCGATAATGTAGTGTAATGCAAAATGGCTGCGATAGTTCAAATTAACCATAATATAAGGTATGAGACAAAGTCGACATATATCAGTTATGTCAATCAATATAACCATCGACATGATGAATATATGTATATATTCTCTAAGTGGTATAAGGCTATAAAGCCTACCGCTACCCAAAACAATAACATCATTGCATTTTTCTGACAGAGTACATCAACGTTAAAAAGGAAACCATTTTCATATAAGGTAAGAGATATTTAAATACATAATGTAAAAAAGAATATATATAAAAAAAAACTACAGTGTTGAATTCCAATAAGGTACCCGAAAAAAATTTCACAGATTTCTTTGTTTTGAGATTATTTCAGAAACCATAATAATTAATATGGCAATCGAGTCATCTCACAAGGATAAAACAACCGGGACTGGCAGTGATCCACCCCGAAGAATAACCCTCACAATCGAAGGCGAAAAATAGGACTGCAACCCAAAAATATGCAAAGGCTTACATCCTTTCATTTCCACTGTCCGAAAAATAAAAAATATGCAAAGGCTTACATCTTTCAACTTTATTGGTCGAAAAACCAGTCATATGGCACATATAATCAAGCCCCAAATCACCATGGTGTTAACATTTTATTGTTCTAGTGAGTTACACATTGGGCTTCAAATCAATATATTGTTTTATTGATTCCATATTAACTAATATTTGCAATCTTAAATTTAATTTTAATTTTAGTGAATATTTACAATCTTAAATTTTTTATTTATTTTACATTACAATATTTACATTTTCTTGTTCCAGTAAGCGACACAATAACTCAAATTAATATATTGTTTTATTGATTCCAAATTAACTAATATTTGTAATCTTAAATTTTTATTTTTACTTTAACTAATATTTAAATTCTTAAATTTTTATTTTTAATTTAGACTACAATATTTACATTCTAATACAAATTCATTTAAAATATGTGTATATAAAACCAGCATATATTTATTTTTCATCAAACTATATATATATATATATATATATATATATATATATATATATCAATTAAAAAATTCTGAAGTAACAAATATTTCTGAAGTATCTCTGAAGTGTTTTCGAATTTAAATTTACATAATTTTAAAGATGTTTTTTTGAAAGTTAAAAGAGAAACGTAAAATTTAACAAGGAATTATTATAAACAAAATGTATAATTTATTAGAGCATGATATATGAAAGGAGAAATTATAATAGCAAACACATATTCAATTTCTATTATAAATGAAAATATTTCAACATTCATTTTGTCTAACATTTCATATATTTGAAATGATACATGTGAGTACAGAGAAAGTGATCGACATAGATACCTCTTTTACATAAGTGCACCATCATGCCCATGTAAGGACCACGACGGACAGGGACACCAAACATTTGTGTGTAACATGGTTTGCCGAAAAGTAAAAGCATCGTCCCATTGCATGAGCTTGCTTATCACATCTGACAGTGTATTAAACACTGCCTTGTGCTCGCTATTCATAGCCTCTGTAAGTTGTACCAACCATAAACCAGATGAACATGTGCCAGAAATTTATATGCTTGTCCACAACAAAATTCAGATATGTCACATTACAAATTATATTCTTGTCTACCAAATATTTGTATATGTGTCACATTACGAATTATAAATTATATGGTTGTCGACCCCCGAAAAGAAAGTACAGCTGGGAGTTTCTTTTCACCAGAAGAAACGCTATTTCGTTGTATTAAGGAAAAAGTACAAAGGTAGTACATTCTCGTAAGTCTTTTTCTTCTCATGAGTGAAATTCTTAAAGAAAATCTGACATGATATCTATCTATTCTTACCACTGTTCTGTGTAATTTCTTAAGTTCTCCTTTTATCTATGTTTCTCTCATAACAGCAAAAATACATCAACAGAGTAACTATTTACTATCTTCTCATAGCAACATAAAGTTCCGCTGCTCTTTTTAATTCCTTTCCCTCCTGGGAGTAGTCGAAGTCGCTTCTTACACCTAAACGTAGTTGATGCTTCCGTATTAATTATCTGACCCTGTTCAAAAACAAAAAGAAATCATTAATGCTTCCTGTATTAATCGTCTGACTCTGTTCAGGAAGTACAGCTGGGAGTCTACTGTCGGCATGAATCGATTTTCATTTAAAGAATTTTCGAAATATACTTGCTGAAAAAAATTAGTAGACGTGTCACAGTATATGCTTGTCACAAAAAACAGTACAGCTGGGAGTCTACAGTCGGCATGAAATGATAGTCTTTCAAAGAATTTTCGATTTATAATGTTCGTGCCTCCATCAAAAATTAATTCTATCGTACCTCATGGTGTCAACCAAATTAGCATTTCGAATTTGAGATCTTGCTCGACATTGAGTCATTTAAGGTGGTTTTAATTTAATAAATATTAAATGTTTCTGAAACGATAATAAGTATAGCGGTTTATCAATTAATTAAACACTTAGTCTAAATGCAGTAATTGTTTATAAAAGAATAAAAATTTTGTATGATTTTGAGAAAATTTAGTAGAAAATTTTGAAAATTTTAATTTTAGTTACAATTATTAAGTTTTATGATTTTAAGTATCTCAGTTTTATGATTTTGAGGCTGAATTATTTCTTCCATCTAAAAATTAATTTGAACACCGTAGCTATCGATGTCTTCACTTTTTTTTTCACCAAATTTTATCTATAAATTGACCATTTAATAAAATCGTGGCATTGATAAATGATGCAGGGAACCCCCGCAAATCCTGCATCTCTTACTATCATGCATATAAAAAATGCAATTCCAACCATGCCAAGTAATTCTATTCATTGGGCAATTTCATAAACTTTTGGTCAAGCTCAAAAAATTAATCTTTGAATAGATTACTTCCCTTGAAGAATTTGCCATAATTATTAACTTCATTGTATGGACTTACCAATCTAGCATTTAACTAACACCCATTTGTCTCATTACTAAAACTCGTACTTTACAATCAAGCCTCAAGGCTTATTAGAATATTGAGCTATGCTAGCATTCAATTCACATCTCATGTCCAAGGTTATTTTATTGCCACCACGAGGATTTCTTTTCATTTCATGTATGTTACAAAACTATAATTTGAAATCCATATTAAATGTTCAACCTTCACCTTATTCAACGCAAGTCTCGATCTATTATAGATAATGTTTTATCAACGACCATACAATTCTTTCTTTTTACAAACCTGATTTCAAATGGCGCGCTGGACTAAATCTCCCTTAAGTAGAATCACGCTTATTCAATTCTTATCAAAACTTAACTTTCTCCACCTTGAAGATGTGAATCGACTTTCGTATACCGATTTAAACAACCGTATGGATTGCGTCAAATATAAGCGTAGTCTCTTTCGCACGGTTTATACCCAACAATCAAGTTGTGACATCGCTTACGCTTTCAAAAAAGACCAGGTCTCATCGAACCTTTCCTACGTAGCCAAACATATGGAAATCATAAACAAAGGGTGCATATTCTCGCTGTTATAACCAAGAATCGTGGATTGATTTAATCGATCTCAATTTATCTCAATTACCGCAGTTCAAAGCAATTTCATACCTTCTCCAACGTATTCATTTAATTTAGAAAACAATCGGCTCATTGAATGCATTAAATTTCTAGCGCCGGCTCGCATCTTCAAAATGCCGGGCTCAAAACTCGAATTTGATGGCTTCGAAGCTAAATTACGTACTTTTAAATTGATTCAACCCAATTTTAACGCTCTTTTCTCACACGGGGTATTCTGCATCAAAATTTGAAATCAGCCTTCTACATCGATTTAACAATGCCGTACATAAACAAAAATTTGACTCTAGTGAAACAAATGGATTGCTTCCTTTCAAACACACCTTTCTCCCTCGAAATCGACTTCAAACACATCTTTCTCTATGCCGAAATCGACTTCAATTTGCAATGGAATAGAAATCACTTCATTGTATTAAATTCATCAACGACATTTTAATCAAACGTAGTTTCTCAATCGATGCCACTAAAGGAATTGATTCCAACAACATATTTTTCAATACATCTTCAAAGTTCGTAAATTTAGCTCATCGCGTCCCTCGACATCATCAATTATTGTTTGGCAATGTAAAAACCGTAATCAATATCGATTTCTTCAAATCAAACCTCAATAACCCTTTATGCGTTGATTTCCATAGCATATATAATTCAAGAGTTTAAAAAGAATTGCGCCTCTTTCAACTAGTGATTACAAAAATTCAATTTACACCCAATTTCTTCGTATAGAATCGATCCACTTGTGATCGATTTACCCGCCTACAATTAAAATTAAAGCACCATATCACACAACCAATCAATCACCAACCAAATTTAATTGCACAACCCATAACTTAGAAATGAGACATAATCTTAATTTCTCGCATTAATAAATACAACACTTACATAATAATCTCTCCTTCCTTGGCTCGATTTCCAAATCATTGGCCCTTTACAAACTCGCCCAAAGGCTTCCAAGTAGAAACCCCTTCTTTCTACTCACACTCTCTCCGATTTTCATTGCCTTTGAGGCTTGATAATTTATACAAATTTAAAATAATCTAATTTAATGCTCAATCCCTTCAACTTCTCAACAAAATCCTAAATCACTCTTCAATCCCTAAGGATCCTCTCTCACCCATAATTAATGAAACTAATTTCTAAATTAATATTTAGAAAAATTTCTCATTCCTTAACATCCTCAACCGACTAACTTCTCTCATATTCTCAAACATTTGAGAATTATTTACAATATTTAATTAAAAATACATAAAACCCACTCAAACCATTTACAAAAATCTAGCTCTAAAACTTAAACCCCCTAAGTTTTAATAAAATGCAAAGTATTTCCGAGCTAATGCTCCCGCACGTACTCCCAAGGTTGAAAATGATCATGATCTCCCCCGATCATGCGTATTAAATCTTTGTCCTTGTCTTCCGGATCCCATACTTTGTTCGCAAGTCATCATTTGTTGTCGCTCGTTGCTTTTCTCCAGGTTTCCATATCTTGTTCTCGCATCCTCGCTCCACTATGCTTTCATACTCCTCGCTTTGTCTTTCCCTAGTTGAAATTCCTCTTCTTTCTTCCTCGTTTTTTGCTGCTCGAGACACCTTCATCATTAGTCTTCCACATGCTTTCAATCTCTATGTCCGCCACCGTTCGTCCGAAATTTCTTTGCCTACCGTCGCTCCCTCCAAATTCTTTTGTTTCACCGCCGTAGCCGCTTCCGTTGTTACCGCTCTTCGTCGCTAACATTGATGTCAGCGTCGTCAATGCTGTCACGCTCAAAGTTTTACTCCTTGCGATGTCACCCCACATGTTGCTTCACCGCCACCATAGATGTTGCCGCCTCCCAAACTTCGTGTCCCTTCCGCAACACTATTTTGCTCATCACCTCGCAAATTTATCTTCAGAAAATAAATTATCATTTAATTCTCTTCCGCAAGAATATATCCATTTATCTCTGTTTGTATGCTAGTAAGCAAAATCAATTTTAACAAACTAGTATCCTCGCTCCTTTCACAACTTCAAGAAAATTTACTTCAAAGGTTCTAACTTCTTTCTCTTCCGGTTCAAATGTTCCTGTACCAACATTTCACCCATTTCTTCTCAAGCATTTTATCAACATATCGCAATTTAGTTCCAAAGATAACCTTCGTCTTCCCCTTTCGACAATCTTCAGAATCTTCATCATCATCTTGATTGATTCTCGGGCAATCAAATCAAGTTCTTCCAACACTCCGTAGCCTCATCCCCAACACCGTAGCAATTTCAAAATTTTGTCCCACCGGTTTCTCTGGCTATACACAAGCCAACTCTTCGTCACCCATAGTAATGCTTCCATATGAGACATGATTGTCTCATCTTCTTTCGCAACAGCTTCTTCTTCTTCCAAGAAAATTCCAAGTGATGGATTGTCTTATATATCACCCGTAAACACAATCAAATTGTCGGCGCATCAAAATCACAAGACCCAATGGTCTCACTTGTTGATTCCGCCACCAAGTTTTCTCCCCAGCTCCAAGTCTTCCTCAGACTCGGTAAAATCTTCACCGGGTTTTCTCCTCAACCGTCTTCTCGGCAACACTTCGCATGTTGCTTTGAGTTTTCTTCAACTCCTTTGTCAAAGACATCGCATGCTGATTTGCATTCACCATGAGACTGTCACCAGTCTCTCCTTCTCTACTATTCTCTCGCTCCATGAATGTTATTCATGAAAAAAATCTCCTTACCTTGCTTCTTTAGCAAATTACTTCCGTGTAAGTGCTCCTCTACCTTCCAATTCTCTTCTTTGAAGATCTAATTCTGTCACAATTCAACAATTTCATTAGGAGTGGAACTTGGAACCACACAATTTTCTATATCTTCACTAGCTTCTTGACCAATCATCAACCGGTCCTTCTCTCTTTTGCACCAATATTCCGATTAGACCTTTAATTCTATTTCCTCCTAAGATCTTGTTATTCAAAGATCGATTCGAACAGATTTCTGATTCAACTTTTCTTTAACAAGCTCTAAAGCTTATCTCCTCGTGTTGTAATTCGTTAAACATACACAACTATTAGTTTTAAAACCGCAAGACTTTCCAAACTTCAACTGCCTCTCCAACACTTCTTTGAACAACTGCGATGTGGAATCTTCAAATTCCATCTTCTAGCTCAAGAACTCTAAGTTCTCTTCAATAAGGTAATCACACTTTGCCTCAACTTCATCTCCGCAATGGTTGCCAAATCATTTCCTTCTTTCCTTCGTTGAAAGATCCATCCTCCATTCTCGTTTTCCCGCTCTTACGCCCATTCCGTAGTACCTTCAACTGTACCTTCATTATTGGTAATTTCTTCTTTCCGACTTTATTTACCATCTTACCTCTGTGGCATTCCTTTGAACTTTTCTTCTTATCCTCCATGATCATCTTCCCGTGATTTTCTCACTCACCATGAGTTGCACTAGCCTCTCGCAATGTGCCAGTTTCCTCCCGCCTACCTCACCAATCGTCGACCGGATCCGTCTTTGGTGGCACGTTCACTACCGAACCCTCTTGAGCACTCTCCTCGCTCTCTCCAAAGCTATCTCTTCAACTCACCTCTTCTTCGTGTATCAATCGTAATTGTCCTCCTTATCTAGCCTTTAGCCGAATGTCGTTCACATCGCCATCATCTTGTCTCTGCAACCATAAACCTTAATCACAAATTTCAAATCAGAAAATTATCTTCACTTTAAGATCCCCGGTGACATGATCTTGTCCTCCATTCATTTCGGCAACTCGTTCACCGCAATTGTGTAGTTTTCATATCAGATTTGTGAATACATTCAAATAAAACACTCTTTAGTTCTCAATGCACCTTCCCCGCACTCATTCAGGAAACAAACATCTTCCATTTCAACAGCCTTCCCTACTCGATATTAAAATGATGCAAGAACCTCAGAATCCTGCAACTTACTATCATGCATATAAAAATGCAATTCCAAATCGATGCCAAGTAATTCTATTCATTGGGAAATTTCATGCAACTTCTTGCGAAGCTCAAAAATTAATCTTTGAATAGATTACTTCCCTCCTCAAGAATTTCTCTCCATAATTATTAACTTCATTGTATGGAATTACCAATCCAACATTTAACTAACACCCATTTGTCTCATTACTAAAATCGTACTTTACAATCAAGCCCTAAGGCTTATTAGAATATTGAGCCATGCTAGCATTCAATTCACATCTCATGTCCAAGGTTATTTGATTGCCACCACGAGGATTTTCATTTCATGTATGTTACAAAAATATAATTTGGAAATCCATATTAAATGTTCAACTCAATTATTCAACGTAAGTCTCGATCTATTATAGATAATGTTTTATCAACGACCATGCCGCCTTTTTTTTAGAAACCCCATTTCAAATGGCGCCAAGACCAAATCTCCCTTAAGTAGAATCACGCTATTCAATTCCCATCAAAACTTAGCTTTCCACCTTGAAGATGTGAATCGACTTTCGTATACCTCGATTTAAACAATCAGAGTGATTAAGGCCAAATAGACAAGTAGCTTTGCACGGTTTATACCAACAATCAAGTCGTGACATCGCTACGCCTTTCAAAAAATACTGTGTCTCATCGAACCTTTCCTACGTAGCTAAACACATGAAAATCATAAACAAGCAGTATATTTCGCTGTTATAACCAGTACCGGATTGATTTAATCGATCTCAATTTATCTCACTCAATGGTAGTTCAACGCAATTTCATACCTTCTCCAATGTATTCATTTAATTTAGAAAACAACGCCAGCTCATACCGAAGTTTTCAACGCATTAAATTTCAACACGGGGCTCGCATCTATTTTCAAATCATTTCCCTTTACAACCGCTCGGGTTAAGCCCAAGTAGAAACCCTTTCTTTCTACCTACACTCTCCGATTTTCGTTGCCTTTGAGGCTTGATAATTTATACAATTTTAAAATAATCTAATTTAATGCTTAATCCCTTCAACTTCTCAACAAATCCTAAAATCACTCTTCAATCCCTAAGGATCCTCTCTCACCCATAATTAATGAAACTAATTTCTAAATTAATATTTAGAAAATATCTCATCCCTTAACATCCTCAACCCACTAACTTCTCTCATATTCTCAAACATTTGAGAATTATTTACAATATTTAATTAAAAATACATAAAACCTAATTAAACCATTTATAAAAATCTAACTCCTCTTAAAAACTTAAAAACCCCTAAGTTTTAATAAAATGCAAAGTAATTTTCCGAGCTAATGCTCCCACATCAATAAACAACACCATAATTAAAATGATTCTAATTCTACCTTTCTTTTTAATTTAAAATGAAAAGAAAAATATGTTTATCATTAATATGTCCTCTACAATCTACATTTATTGAATTCAGTTTTCATTTATTAATCCAAAATCTTTTCATTTTCTTTTAAGCTATTTAATAAATTATCATGCCATGATCCATTAATTAATTATTAGAACAATATTGTAATAATGTGGAATGGTGCTTAGTTAATTTTTTCTCAAAAATTTCATAAATTAGCATAATTATTTTAATAATAAACATGATTTTGGATGTAAGTATTATTTTTTTCATTTTAAAATTAATAATATTGATTAAAGTATATAAAACCATTTATAGCATGTGTTTTTTTTTTTCTTATAATTCTATATTTCCACTATATTATTTGTTATTTCACAATTTGTATCATAATTTGATAATTATGATAATTAAATATGAAAAGATAAACATAGGATTTAAAATGTAAGGTAATCAATATCTAAAACTCCCTTTTCTTCAAATAAAAGAGGACAAAAATGTGCAAGCATCTTTTTTATTTATAATCATAAAAGAGATTTAAATTTAAAAAAAAAAAATTGATTTACCAACCTTAATAAGGGACACCTAGATAACAAAAAATGAGTTATTTATATATAGTTATTAAAAAAAATCATTAAATAAAATATTGACATAATTATGTTCACATATTAATACCATTTTCTAAATCCCAACCTTTCCATTTTACAAAGAAATCCAAGGACTTGATAAATTTGATCATTTATTAATGAAATTTGACCATTTATTGTGTTTTTGTCATTTATCTATATAGTTTAACATTAGAAATATGATTTTTATTATTTCTTATTATCATTTAAATTTATTATTTGTAAACTAACTGGCCGAGGTCTTATTATGAAATTTTTTAACAACTTTATTAGTTTTCGACCGAAATTTGTTGTCATTTATCTATAATTTAACATTAGTAATTCAACTTTTATTATTATTTAAATTTATTTATTTGTAAACCGATTGGTTGGGATTTTATTATGAGCTTTGTAGTAATTTTCTAATTTATTATTTACTTTTTTTTTTAGTTTTGTTTTCCTTTTTAGTAATTTTATGATTTTTTTTTTAAATATTTATTTCATGGGGATTTTTAGTAACTTCCATTGCTATTAGTTACTAATTTTTTGTCTTTAGTTTTATTTCTTTTTAATTAAACTTTTTTTTTCCATTATTTCCATTTTCATGAATTATAGTTTTTTCTCCATATTTTTAATTTAAAATAATTTATTATTATATTAAAAAACACACGTTGGCACACACACACACATATAAAAATAAATATATATACTAAAGTCTATATATGTTAATATAAACAATGTTAATTATATTTCTTAATTTTTTGCAACGACAATAATTTAGTATTTTATTATTTATTTTTTACTTTTCCGATAATTTTTTTGTTTTGTTTTTTGTTTTTTTGTTTTTTATTATGCTATATTTAAGTTAAGGAGGAGGTACTAGCTACTAACTACTACTTAGCCCTTGTTAATAAATAGGTTTGAAAAACACTCCTATTCATTAAATAGATTTATTTATTAAATTTATCCAAATCTATATATATATATATATATATATATATATATATGATGGTGGTGGTGGTGGTTAACGCTCCACCGAGACCAAACTTTGGTCTATTCGACCTAAAGAAACGAATTATTTAGTTTTTTTTTAAATTGTACTCCTATGATCTAATATGGGGGTGTACTCAAGGCACTCTAAGAGGAAGTGATTTTCATCCTCAATTTTCATATTTTCATAGAATTGGTAGATCCTTTCCACCCATGGTGTTTTAGAACTCATTTCAACGACCCGGAGCTTCATGATGTATCGTTTCATTCGTTATATTAATTTTTACCTTCGAGCTAGTTAAAACAGAGAGATATTTCGATCTTCTCTAGAGTAGGGTCGATGACCTCCCTTATAATATTCACTTTTCCTTTAGCTCTAAATCTTTCTCACACCACATTTTCTCTTTAAACTTAGAAGTAACAATATTTTTAATGTTATTAATATTTTGCAATTTCTGCAATATTTTCTCGATCTCTCAATGGTTTAAATAGTCTCCGGTATCTTTATACCAAATATCGTCGAGCTCGAGGTGGTTTTGGCCGGAATTTAAAGCTATATTAGGAAGTCTATGGCTCTCATGTTATTGATTTTGTGCTTCGTACAATAGGAGTTTCAGTCACAGCAAGGCTCGACAGGAAAGACCCACTTCTATAAGGAGAATAGATAGGTGTATTGCTTTAATTTTGAGGATATACGTTATAAACGCTTTCCGATTTGCTCAATCTTTGTCCAGATTCTCTAGAGATGATGCAACCCCAAACCTCACATCCATACAAGAAAACACGAGTGACTAAAGTTTCAAAGAGGAGCTTCTTTTATCCCACATCACAAGGTTTTTCGCTTTACAATTATTTTCAAGACCAAAAATTAGCTTTCCACCCTTCATTAATCTTTTTCTCAATGCTATAGTTCCACTTCGAGTTTGTGTCGAATATCAATTCCTAGGTACTTGTAAGAAGACACTTCCTCCAAGTTGGTATCGACATACACAAAATTAGCATAAGTGACCTTCTTAGATTTGATAATCATAATCGTTGTTTTGTCGTTGTTAACAATCATAACACCGTAGAGCAAAATCCTTAAGAAGTCTTAGTTTCTTATCAATATCATATGGGCGCCTTGCTAGAAGAACAATATCGTTAGCATAGAGAAGAATGATGATGACTATTCCAGTTTAAGAACATGCCGCATAACCTCGGCTCCTCTAAACAACCTTTAACTCGTCGATGTAAATGCCAAATAAAATAAAGGAGAGGGAGCAACTATGCTTATATATATATATATAACATTTTTTTAAATAAAAAAATAACTTATATATAACATAAAATTATTATGAATAGTATTTACTTTTATAAAGTTAATAGGTATAACATTTAATTTATAAACCCTAATATTAATATAATATTTTAAAATTTTGAATTTAACATTAAATAAATAATTTTAATATATTATTATGTTTTTTTTTTTGCTATGGTATAAAAAAACAACTTAAAATATATTATGGTATTAATATTTTAAATACATATTAAATTAATTATTCAAAATCAATATTTGATATTAAGTAGATTATTCATATTAGTTAAATTAGTAATATTTATCTTTTCCTAATGGTATTTGTTCCAAATCTCAATTATTATTGAAGTACATCAATATCACTTCCATATATTCCATTTATTCACATTTTTAAAACTCTTAAACAATAAATAAAACTAGTGAATAAATGTCAAGCATTCAAATGAGTACATTGAAATGTTAATTGTATCAAGGCTTATGGTCAAGAAAAATATTCCTCATTGTATTATTTCTAAAAAAAATATCATATTTTAATTATTAAGAAATAATCCTAAATTTGAGAGAAATTTCAAATTTATTTTTTTCAAATATTATTTATACTAAAAATAAAGGAATTCAATTTTATTGTATAATTGAAATATAAAAAAAATAAACAAATAATTTTTTTCCATTACATATCTATCAATTAATCTTTTAAACCCTTATTTTGCTTTCACAAGGGTGACAATTAGGATTTACGAAAGTGATTTAATGTAACCATGCATGTATAGATACATTTGTAAATAAAATCTTCATTCAATTAAATTTTGAAACTGGTTAGCTTCGTTCTTATTTATTAGTATAATAATATTATAAATATGAAGTTCATATAAATAATGTTTTGTAGTTTAAAAAAATATTAATATAATAAATGAAAAAATGAAAATTAAAAATATGCATTTAATATAATTATTAATTATAATAAAATATTAATATCATTATTTCAATTTTTAATTAATCTAATCTCCACCATCAATAGTTTAAAATCTAATGCTAATTAATTATTAATAATAATAAAATATTAAAATCATTATCTTAATAATTACTTAATCTCATTTTCAAAATAAATTTTGAAAAATAACCATTTTTATAATTATCTTAATAATTAATTATAATTATCTCAATACTTAATTAACCTAACTTTTAAAATTGTAATTTCATAAATATAAATATCTTAATAATTAGTTAAATTAATTTATAGAAAAAATAGAATAACAAATCATTTATATTTTAATAAAAAGTTGGCATCATACCTGAACGATTTAAAGTTACTAAGTCAATTTCGATCATTGTGTTTCGACCAAACTTTATTTGTCCTTTTCTTAACCATTGATTTGGGATAATATCCGAGAGAAAAATTATCTTAAGATGTCTCCGTCAGTTACTAGGTCAATTTCGATAATTGTGTTTCGACCGAACTTTATTGGTCATTTTCTTAACAATTGATTTGGGATATTGTGATAATTAATATGTGACTCATTTCCATGTATTATATATATATATATATATATATAATGGTATAGAAAAAATTGAAGTGTGGAAAAATATTTCAAAGTTTAAAAATACTAGTAAATTTTACTAATTTTTAATATAGAAACTATAAAATGTTTATTGATATATTTGTAAAATTATTCAAATTTATAATGGTTTTATATATAGTCTTCATATATTGTTGGTCATTTTTAAGGTAAAAAATTTTATATTGTAAAATTTGGGCTAATCATTTTTATAAAAATGGAAAATGGTGAATGTAAAATTTTATATTGTAAAATTTGGGCTAATCATTTTTATAAAAAATAGAAAATGGTGAATGTTTTTTGTGGAAAAATCATGTAAAATTAGCCCACATCCCAATATTAGCCCCTACATTTTCCATGGTAAGTTGGTTATAAAAAATAGAAATCGACAAATTTTGTGAAAAAATCATGGAAAATTAGCCCCCAATAATTCATTTCCTTACATTTTTTCACATTTGAACTTGTGAAAATATTTGTTTTTGGTTTAGGAACACAAATAAATTTTATTACTTCTTTTCACATGCGTATGGATGGAAAAATAGAAAGAGATAACTAGGTATTGGAAGACATGTTGCGTATGTATGTTATGCACCATCCCACTAAGTGGGAAGATTACCTACACGTAGTAGAGTTTTCCTACAATAATGGCTACCATGCCTCCCTTAAGGCAAGTGCTACACCAATTTTTGGTCATCTAAACTATTACTATTATATGGACTAACGTACACCATGTAAGAACAATTTTATTATAGTAAAATTGCTTTCACTATGAGAAATAATTTAATAAACCATAGTTTGTTAAATTATTTTTTGATCTAAAAGGAAAACCCCATGATGAATATTTAAATAAATTCTTGTTTGTTTTATTTTCCTCTAGCGATAATTAACTAAACCACGTTAATTAATATTCCCGGTCATTTTATTTCTAAATAAGACTATTCTATTATATTACACATAAAATACATTTCAAGCTTTCCTCCGGAAGCTATGCTGGGCCCAATTTCGAGGGAGCAAAGTTCAAAAAAATATGACTACCCTAGTTGGGGAAACCGGTCTAAAATATGTTTCTCAGGGTAGGAAACCAACATTTACGTAAAAATGTCTAGGAGATCATCGAATTTTTCAAAGAAAAACATGAAAAAAGAAAGGAAAAATATTTACAAAGAGAGGTAACCTCTCGATTTCCGAGGTTGCATGGCATGCTACTTGTCATGAGGCGGAGGCCTTTCATGTTGAGGCACTCGTAGTCGTCTCGATGTCCTCATCCCTCTTCGATGACTCGTACTACGGGGCTCCCGGAGTAGTGGCATAATGCATGTGGCTATCGCTTCCTTGTCCCTTGTCATCAGCTAAAAAATGTGTTTAGGATCGGCCGCCGCTTCATCGCTAAAAGAATCCATGCCTATTTTGATGGGTAATGCCTCAGATTTCCAGGAATTATAAGGGGGAGAAGGGGAAATGGTGGATTTCCCGAGACGCTTTCACAAATTGCAATCCGTACCGTAACCAGATGGAGCCATCGAAAGCACATAGTGAGGGTGGCGTGATCTTCGCAGAGCGGTCCAAGGAGCCATAGAACCATAATGAAATTGGTAGGAGGCCGAATTATCCTCGTGAGGAGGGCGACGCATCCTCATGAATGGAGATGGGACGATGAGAGTGTCCGAACTCGCCTTTGCCTCTACGACACCATCATATGCCCCCCCCCCCACGACATGTCTATACAGATGGAGCTAGTGCAATGGGAGAGGTCGAAGAGTGGGGAGGAGGCAAGAGGAAGTGAGGCAAGCACATAAAAGTCACAAGAGCTCGATGTCGTTAACCAAGAAAGAACTTAAAGGTCGATGCTACAAGAGGAGAATGCGTTCATGAAATGGTGAGGGTGCCAAGAAATATTCGAAGGCTTGTAGACTCTGACAATCACAAATGCCGGAGGTAGAGGCATTAACACCAAAGTGATGAGGAGGCAACCGGATACCTCTACGAGCAAGACGGACGGAGCCAAGGTGTGGCCATGTGCTGCGCACGTATGCCACGCAGAAGCCGCCGTGTCCCTAATTAAATCAACACCCGCATCCGTGATTCTTGGCCATATTTAACCCAAAACATGAGAATTAATTAGATAAATTATTATTTATCCTATTATTCTCTAGGAATAATTATTTAAATTATTATTTAATAATATTCTTTGTTAAATTTGACTAAATCATTTATAAATAATTGAATAAATCATTATTTATTTAATTATTCATTAACCTCATCCTGAAACAATAAATAAATCATTTATTTATTTATTATTTCTAAATAAAGGATTTAACCAATTCTAAATTCCTTTTTCCATCCACCAAAAATAATAAAATATTCTAAAAGTTGGATCTAGATTTCGTCAATAATATTTTAATTATGCACCAATATCTAGAATAACTCAATATTTTGTTATAAATAGAAGGGGTTTTCATTCATTCACTACCTTTTGTCACATTTTGGATCACCTTTTGATCTATACTCCTTTGGTCTCACTTCGATCCTCCATCATCATTGTTATTTTTCATTTTTTCTTGTGAGCTCCCCTTGAGTTCTATTTTGTTTGGGTTTTCTACACCATCAAGAGAGAGAGATCTTAGATTTGAAACCTTGAGGACACACAAGAACCCATCCCATTGAGGGGGATGGCCACATCTTCTTGTGTTCCATTCTCGTGTGTCATAATACAAAAAAAAATTCTTTATAAATTCTCATTTTGTCTATTAGATGTATGGAGCAACTCTTGTTTATTTTTTTTGTTTAATGTCTTTAATCGCATAGATCTAGATTTTTGTAGCATTTATTCTGATCACCTACTCTAGATCTAAGAAAATTGGTAGCCATATTTGATGTTAGGTTTTTTTTATGCACAACTAAAGTGAGATTTTTTCGTACGCTACATTAGAATTCACACTAACAATCGGGCGACTCTACAAGGGTTTTTAATTTCGATCGGCTGCCGTTTTTCGGTATCCCTACATGACCAAATTGCCTACCCACTAGGTTTTTCTTCAGCCTTCTTATTTTGCATTCCTCGATGTCGCTTTTAACCTTTTTTCCCTAAAATAGTAAAAATTTCCAACTTCTATGTGTTTCCGGCCATTTGCGCAGTAACGGTATCGCCGCGATGAGATGACAATTTTTTTTTGAAACCCGCACCCAAGATGTCAGAAGTGCAAAAGTTGCACTTTTCGGCCCGAAACCCATGACCTTAGCTCTCGTGGTGCGTATACCCACCAAAAACTATGACCCTGCGCAAAAAAACAAGTTAGTACCGTTGACCCGTAGTTTCTTGTGGATTTTTCTCTCGGAATTTTCGAAGGATTTTCCAAGGGCACTATTCTGTGGTTTTCTAACCTCTATCTTTACCCATCTTGGACCCGTACTTGTTTATTTTTACTCGTCGAAGCAGGGAACCAACTTACACCCTTTTACGAGGGAGTTTAACTAAAGTAGGTCTTCTCATATTTCGTTGTTTTTAACCATTTTTTCATATTCGAACATGTCTTTTTAGATCCATTTCAAATCGATCATTTCCCCATCCAAAACACCTCTTTTCGCTTTGTTTGGTCCCTTAGGTCCCCTATTTTTCCCTTTTAGTTTGTAGCCTTTGCCACCTATTTTTCACCATTTTTCCCTCCGGTTTCTTGCTATTTTCCGCACTTCTTCAACAAATATGACCCTCAGATCCTTGTCCCTCTCAACTTAGATCTATTGTCCATACTGTGTGTTTTGAGTAGATTTCACCCACCCTTAAACCAGTTATTGGGAAGGCCTCCTTTTGGGTTTAAATTTATGCATCTTTAGATGTTTATTTTACTATTACTTTCAATTTCATTTACCATCACTTTTAGTTTTATTTACGCTATACAACAAATTTTTCTATACACATGTTTGGGCTAATTAAAATTAACACACTTATCACGCACACACACACCTAAAGAAAAGAGCCCTCGGTTTAAACCACTAGGCCAAGACTAAAACATTGTAATTAATTTATCCGCACCGTGCCCTTATTTACCTCTTCCTTATTAGGTTCTATGTATATTTTCCATCATTGCGCCTAAGTCATTTATTCTCAAGACTCCAAGGCCTTCATATTCAATTTATATTAGGAAGACTTACTCCATCACGTAGGGTCTGAGTGTCCTCCGCCTCAGTCCCCATCCCGACCGTAATTTCGGTTCATTGGGTTCCCCTTCGTTTCCATCCCCGGCTCCCTCTCACCTTTCCCCTTCATCATGTCTCGGGGTGCAGACCTACCGTTAGTAGTGGCCCCAAATCTACCGCCGGAATTGCTACTATTGAGCCGCAACAAAAAATGATTCTCGCTACTCCATTACTTCCTTATATGGTAGGCCTAAGCCTTCCCGAGTTAAGCTAGGTGATTAATGACTCTATACACCATGATTTAGGCCGGGCTCGTTATGCAAACCAAGCTTCCTTCGTAAATCCCTAAGTTTGAAGGACATTCTCAAGATGATCCTACCAACCATGTTCATTCTTTCCACATGTAATTTCGTCCAAATATATCACCGATTACTCTATTCGTCTTCGCTATTCTGCCGTACGCTTACCGGAAAAGCTTCCAAGTAGTATGTCGACTAGGACGATACCTCTCATGCTACTTTTGCGACTCTGCAAAGGCGTTTATGTCCTACTTCCAAACCTTTCCCCTTCACTATGACACCGCATGAAAATTCTGACCGCTTTCCATAAAACTTCTTTCACCCACCTATTTAACCATGTTCAAGAATGGCGCAAAAGGGAAGAGCTATGTCGAGCTCCGCTTTCGAAGACCGTGTCTACGTGGATTTATTTCTCGCATCCCTTTTGCCCTCTATTGGTAAAGATGTCGCGTCTCACTTTCCTTATACTAAGGAAGAGGCCCTCCAAGTTGCATTGAAATATGACTTTATCTACATGCAATCTCGTTATGTTTATACCATCATACCTAGTCTCCCGAGACCTCGGTGGTGCTAATGCACCGAGGGCATATCATGCCGCTCGATGGTATCGTTGGATCCCTTTCACATCCGTACACTCATCCTCCTATGGGTTATGGTTTTCTCGTGAGGGACTAGCTCCTCTAAGACTTTTCCCCCTCCCGTAGCATGTATCTAGGAGATGGCATGCATCACGCCTTTGCCCAATCGCATCCTCTCGATTCTAGGGCCTCGATATTTCCCAACATGTTTACCCCAATGTTGCTCAACCTCCTCTAATATCTATATCCACAAACAGGTGCTCCAACTCCTCCAAGACAAGTACACCCGCCTCCCATGCCTTCTCAAGCTCCGCAATAGTAGCCACCCCCCCCTCAAAGGTTAGGTGTATGTGCAAGAGAGTGCGAATGATCCTCCCACTTCAAAAGATAAGATGAAAGAAATTCGTAATCGACCCATTCTAGGTAATCCAGAAACAATCCTCAAGGGAATACATCTAACACTACAACTCAACAACATGGTGGTCAACCCGTTTAAAATTCCTCTTTTTACGAATAAGTCTTGTTCTTGTTACGGTGTCCATGGTCACTATACCCATAATTGTTGCCTTTTACCTCGTATGCATTAGCTTTGGGAAGCTCAAGTAGCATCTCGAGGACAACAAGCCTCTCGCTTCGATTCCTCCTAATGTTGCACCTACTTAACTCGTCGTGTTCACCAATCCTTTTGCCTAGCATGGATATGCGTGTGGCTACCCAACCCCCCGAAGGTCACCGGCCACCAACCTCCTCTCGTCCGGTACCTACAATTACTGTATCCTCATGATGCACTCTTACGCAGGGCCAATGCTGATCTCAACCTTAGGACTCCTGGCGTTGCGCCGCACACCAAGCCTCGCCCATGTTTGCAACCGAGCCCCGGTCTTTAGGTCCTGTAAAGAGCCAATTCTCGACACCTAATGGTCCTTTATAGATCCCTTAGCCCTGCTGCATAGGTACATACCAAGATCCCCAAAGGACCGTTACGCCGAAACATTGCTTCCGTAAAGCGCCATTACCTACAATATAGTAGGTGACTTGGAGCAATCCCCTACCGCCACGTCAATGCTCGGAAGTCATCTAGTTGTTCCCTTCTACAACGTAAAGCTATACTAACTCGGCTATGAGAACTATGGATCCTTCGATGATCATGATCGTCTTCGATGTTGAAAAGTCGAGCATCCACCCCTACCCTCGCATCCCTCGCCTTACAAATACCTTTCAAGATCCAATGCCAACATATTCTCGATGTATCACCGATGAGGGGGAATCCACCGCGTGATGTACAATCATGTTTGGAAGAAGCTTGGATTTCCCCGAGTTATCCCCTTCAATTATCACCTCTCCATGCGTGGATTTCCACTCTTCCTAACCCCTTGTCATGTTCCACAACTCTCCTATTACTCTTGCGGAAATTTTTTTGTGTTGACGTTGAAGTCATTGATGCGCCCTTAGACTACAACATTCTATTGGGTCGTATCTATACTTATGCAATGTATATTGTCCCATCTATGTTTACCTTAATATGTGCTTTCCTCACAATGTAGAAAGATCACCGCATCGATCAACCGACCTATTATGAACGGAAGTCTCACACCTCTCCAAAGTCCATTATTTCCGCGGGAAAATAAAATGGGGCCGAACCTCCGACTAGTGTCTCTCCGGAGTCTATAAATATCTTCTTTCTTGGTTCACTACTTGGTCTCCCCACTCTCATATGACCCTAGCTCGTCGAATGTTTTCATGATGCAATCGTCTCGGCTCGACCTCAAACGGTCCGATTCGACTACGAGTAGCCTCGCCTTGCAACTTGCTCGGTACTTCAACCTCGTCTTGGGACTTCCTCCTCAAGGCCCTTCATCCGTAGCCGATGTCTCTAATCCTCTTTTTCCTAATGGAATGTTTCCCCAACCTTAACCATCTAGGATCTATTTTCCTAGCCATTACCCCTCAAGTCGATATCGTTTTCGCTTCCTTCCAACATATTTTCTGCATTCGTTATGGCTACTCTCGACCCTTCCCAAAATGACCCTAGGATCCCCAGACCGTACATCGATCCCCCAACCAATACCGCTTGGTCACTCTCAAGCCCTACACCCCTTCGACCCTAGTCCAACCGGTCACTATGACACCTCCCTTCGTTTATGTTCCTCACCACCCCAACAGAATCTACTCCCCGTTGTGAAAGCCCCCGTTGTGGGGGGAAAAGCTCGAAAAAAAGGCACCTAAGGACAAGGCCGCCTTGGACCAACACCGATCCTCATAAGCCTCCAAAGTGTACACCTCCATGTGCTTTCAGTGATAAGCCTTTGGTCATGCCACCACAATTGTCCAAAATTTTGTCATATCAAACCCATGGTCAACGAAGCGTTTCCTAAGTCTCGATATCCTAGAATTCCATGTTACTATCAGCCTTCACCAAGAAACTCAAGACTTTTGCACACAAATCACCCTTGTGCTTTATGTGATTTCATGGCCACCAGACTCACCTATGTCCCCGCCTTCGAAGATTTCCGCATCTCCTTGGAAGTGGTTCACCAATACGAGGCCGAGCACAAAGAGTCTGGCTTCTCCCTTACTTGCGCATTTGTCTGTGCGTAACCCGCAGGACACATTCACTCCCATCGACATACATATCCCCTCCCGATGTCGAGATGATGGAGCCTTCAACCACTATCCTCTACCCGTCATCATCTATGAGATCCACGTGGAAGACCCCTCCGGGGCATCCCCTTCCGTTTCGCCCCAACTACCTTCAATGATCACCTCGGGCCCTGCTAATCGCAGATTCTTCATCTACTTTTTCTCTCCGTCACCCTCCATGATGATGCACATGTGAACCTCACTTCTCATGATGATGAATAAGGTAGCTTTGTCCCGTCATGTGGTCATTCTTCCACCGCCCACCCATCTTCTACCGTGATGACAACATTATGGAAGCATTTACCACCCTTGACTTTATCTATCTAGCCCATAATAAAAATGGCACCATCCATGTCTATGGTTACTTTGCAACCTCACACAAGTCAGTCTAAGTCAGTCTCTAAGATGTTTCCACACCGTCCATCATTTAGTATGCGGGATGTAGAAATTCTACCCATCACATTTCCCCTAGTAGTGCTTGTTTTATTTCTACCTTGCATTCAAAGTTATTTCTCAACATTTTTCATCATCCTCTCATATGTTGTCTTTTCACACCTTCTGCATGGATCCCCCATCCACACCGTATAATGCCTATGCCGATGGTGCAATTCTCGCTACTTCTCGAATCTAGCTTGCGCATGGGTCACTTTTACCCCCTTGCATTCGCTTGTCCTAATAGCGTATGCATTGGTGCTACCACCAATAATGAGGCCGACTATGATGCACCGATAGCCTTGTTAGCCAATGCCCTTGACCATTGTATCCTTTCGCCTTTATTTTCGTTTAGATTCTTTGTTTCTTGTCATGCAATTGAATGGTGCTTATTGTGTGCATAATCCTATCCTTTTAGAAGATATTTACGAGTGAAGCTCTTAATGCGTGAATTTGAAATCATTACATTCATTCGTGTACCTAGATCCCATAATTACTATGCAGATAGCATTGCAAAAAATATTCTAGATTGGCTTTTATCACATGCATTTAACACAAGACAATAACCAATAAACCATATAAGGATGCATATCCATAATATGTGTCATCCAAATATACAATGTTTTGGAGTCCATTAACTATGATACATATGACATGCCCATAGCATGTTACAAAAAACCAAAACTCGGGGGCACCTAATGCCACTACATCTAATCACCATCAGAGGGTCTCGGCCAATGGCTTGGCTCTTGCAGCCCATAGATCACGTATCCCATGTTTGGCCATCTCCATGCACCACATGACTCCTTGCCACTCCAAGGGCAGACCAATATATCTCTCTATGTACCAGCTCGCACGGTCCTACCAACCGTGTCGAAACACCCCAGCCATCAACTTCTCACATCTACGATGGACATCCTCTAAGAGGGCCACCGCATCCTCATTTAGCATTCCCCTCGATCCACTAGGTTCTCGTTGCCTCCCGACACCTAGCCATCCTATACACCGTCGGTTTCACCGATGCTATATCTACATACCAAATTTCTGAATCAGCACTTACATACAATATTCTAAAAATTTAAAATGCACCATAAAAAAAGAAGAAATATTCAATTACTATCCGGCCCCCATGCTCGACTCCGGCGAAAGAGGCAAGTCCAGGTGCCCATGATAGTTCATCCAAATATAGGGATAGTCATCTATGGATAATGGCATCTAATCCCAATGCGTAAAAAACTCCTGCCCAACACATGTCCGACTACCCACCTCCTCCCTCTACACAACAACTTTCCCTGGGGCACTCCGGGCTCGGCGGCCCTCATCCCGGGATCGCATATGAGGATGACGTGTCAAGATATTCGCAAAGAAGAGCTAGCAAAGAAATGTGCCATATGCACAATCATGGTTCACTTGTCGACAATTGTCATTTCAATGATGACATCATCATCCGGCTCCATCCACGTAGGTCCCACTCAAAACACCCTCAACCAAAGATCATCTACCTCCAGCTGATATGGTGGAGCACCCGGTTGCCCGTGATCCACAGCGACCACCGTGGCCATAGCACGAGTTCTATCCTCTTTAGATCTCCGATCGATATCGATGTGTCTTTCACATGGACACCTGGGCCGATGCTGGCACTCTCTACAAATTCCATAATGTCCTCGCCCTCACGATAACATTGGTTGTGTGTTTCCCACCATCCCGAGAGATAGGAGACCCGCCAGAAATATATCCTAAATTGTCAACTTGATCCCGTGCCTCGCACTATAAATATCTCATGATCTAGGTCCCAATAGTCGACTCATCCGGGTTAGCAAGGGCTCGCATGCCCTCATCAATGGGTTCTCAATAGATTTAAGCACCCCAAACCTAGCCAATGTAGTGTGAATGACATGATCCTCCTAGATCTTAGAACGTAATGTATTCGGTGTCTCTCTCTCTCTAGTTGATCCTCAACTCGCCATACTTGCACAAAACCATCATGTTTTTCAAAGATAGAGAAAGGCAAGATCGCATCATAACCATAAAATCCCAAACTTAGTAAAAAACAACACCGAAACCCCTTTCTTCCGATAGGTCACACTTTTCGACCATTTCCCCGGGATGTCGTAGTTTTTCGCCTCTAGTACCTCGTTACCTAGGTCACAGCATAGACCAAAAGTGTGACCCACCACGAGGATGAGCATAGGTTTTTTTCCGTTCTAGGTGCCTAATATAAATCTTTAATCCATCAATTCGAAAGAGTATGGTTAGGCCTATTACCCGCAACTAAAGGATCTTGATTCCAACCTGGCCGGTTTGTCCGCTATGATCGTTGCAAGATTTAGGGCCTTTTCTCCTCTCACATTCACCATAGCTACACTTGAAAATGAATCAAATTGGAGGGAAATTTCCTTATTCAAAGAAAAAACCCAAATTTTTCTTTCGCCAATTACGACCAAACCGTAGCCCCGCCTTGAAAACCATCAACACCATTGGAAAGCTCTCACCGAGCACTCAAATGGGTATCTTTTCATTTTCGGTGATTTGATACTTCACCCGAAAGCCTATTTTCCAAGAAGGGTCACTTTCGTTGCTTCTCCAAATCGAATTTCTTCACTTCTGCGACAATTTGTACTTGGGGCACCAATTTTCCCTCATACTTTTTTGTGCTCAAGCAGTTTTTCATCATGAGTAACCATCTTTTACTCATGTTTTCATGGTCCCCACCTGTACCCTATTCTCTATGGAAGCATCATCGAGTCGCCCTTTTTTAGAGAATTCGGTTAAGTCATCATCACATCCATGGAGTCCGTCCCGAGTCCCTTTTGTCTCCCACCCTAGTCTTCCATCCTTCATCACTTTGTACCTTCGTGTCGCATATTTTGCCTCGCAATATATCATATTCTATCCTCTCCCGTAGCCGAGTCAATAGCTATTGTGTCATCCATGCCCTTTATTCTCTAACAAAGGGGAAGTCGCCACTCGCTACTTAGTATCCCCCCATTCCACCATCATCCCTAGTGTCAATCTATGAGTCGCTCTATTATTATCCTCATGCCTTAGTCGGGAGATTCCTCATTACCTCACCTATACGTACCTCCTTCTCGTTGACATCATCTTATTCATTCCGAAGACAAAAGTTCAGAGGTGACACTATTTCCATCTTCCACTCTTGTTCGTTCGAATCGTGCAAAAGGGACCCTTTATTTCCCTTTGACTTGATTGTTTCTCAGTTTTTATCTCCTTATGGCATGATCGAGATCCGTATACTTGATGGTTAGGTGATGCAATGGTGATTGTACCGTTGATTCCCAGGTGTGTGTGAAATGTTTACACCTCATGAGGGGATGGCCCTTCGTATATCCCCCCCACATACCCGGATTACCCCTTTACTACACAACCTTGTATGCAGCCTCGTAGATTTTATGGTTCCGTCTTAGCCGCTTGTAGCGCCTTTAGTTTTCATGTATCATTCATATTTTCTCGCAGCCCCCTCCTATTTTACAATGCCTCTTTGGTTGTTATATCTCATATACTCGTATATTATTATATAAGTCCCGGTTATTGTCCCAATCATAACATTATGTGTTTTTATCTCGTCTATGTTTATGCCGCATGTACTATATAGCTCGTACCCATTTTTACTAGGCACACCATTTTTCTTTCTACTTTTCATCTCGACGAGCATAGGTATGCTCTCCCCTCGCCCATTAAGAACTGTGTACTCACTCATAAAAGAGACTTGTCGCACCCGTATGTATCACCTCCTCGTGGTCTTGTCCTCTCTTGCTTCAGCTTGGTATTATGCTTTCCTCTCCGACTCCCCTTCTGCTCAGTGATTGTGTTCTTGCCAACGCACTTCGGCCATAACATTAGCTCCTAACGCTCACACGTTGGGGGGAAATCACATATCAATTTTTGGTCATCTAACATGTTACTACGATGGAAAAATCACACTGTAAGACCAATTTTACCATAGTAAAATTTCTTTCTTTATCATAAATAATTTAATAACCCATATTTTATTAAATTATTTCGGTCTAAATGAAAACCCTATGAGGAATAATTAAATAAATCCTTATTTGTTTGATTTTCTTCTAGGGATAATTAACTAAACGATTGTTTAATTAATATTCCTCGTCATATTTAACCCAAAACATGAGAATTAATTAGATAAATTATTATTTATCTTATTATTCTCTATGAATAATTAGTTAAATCATTATTTAATAATATTCCTTGTTAAATTTGACTAAATCATTTATAAATAATTGAATAAATAATTATTTATTCAATTATTCCTTAACCTCATCCTTGGAAAACAATAAATAAATCATTTATTTATTTATTATTTCTAAATAAAGGGATTTAACCAATTCTAAATTCTTTTTCCCTCCACCAAAATAATAAAATATTCTCGAGTAAGTTGGATCTTTATTTGGTCAATAATATTTTAACTATGCACCAATATCTAGACTAACTCAATATTTTGTTATAAATAGAAGGCTTTTTCTATTCATTCACTACCTTTTGTCACTTTTTGGATCACCTTTTGATCTATACTTTTTGGTCCGACTTTGATCCTCCATCATTGTCATATTTTTCACTTTTGCTTCGTGAGCTCCCTTGAGTTCTATTTTCGTCTAGGTTTTTCGCACCACCAAGAGAGAGAGATATTGATCCGAAGCGCTTTAGGACATACAAGAACCCATCCCATTGAGGGAGGACCGGTAACATCTTTCTATGTTCCCTTCTTAGGTGTCATAATACAAAAACTTTATAAATTATTTTCTTGTCTATTGGATGTATGCAAGAACTCTTGTTTATTTTTGTTGTTTAATGTCTTTAATCGCATAGATTTGGATTTTTCTAGCATTTATTCTAATCACCTACTGCAAATCTAAGGAAATCGACAACCATATTTGATGTTAGGTTGTTTATTATGCACAACTAAAGTGATATTTTTCCATATGCTTGCGATTAGAATTCACACTAACAACAAGCTCCCTTCAAAGCCTTATATGGAAGAAGGTGGCATGTTTCTTTATATCGTGTGTAAACTAGAAGATAAACACCCATGTTATGACCATATTAGTTGCAATATATGGAAGAAATGATAAATAAAATTAGGCATAATTAACAATTTTCCCAAGATAAGAGCAAAGATTATGCCGAACTTAAAATTACACATAAAGAATTCGTATATGAGGATTTTTATATGTTAAGGTAAAACTAGATAAAAGCTCCCTAAAGCTTTGTGAAATTTTAAAAGTTAGCTCCATGATTTTGTGGACCCTTTACGGTTTTAGCAAGGATTGGGTCAACCGCTATTATTTTTCATTACTAACGCATGTTAAAGTTCATAACGTTTTTGAAGTGTCTTTGTTAAAAATATATATACATGATCCATCTCACATAATCGATTGGCATGGTATAGACTCTTAATCAAAAGGAGAATTCCCACTCAAAGAACAACAAATATTAGACCGTAGGAAGATTATATACTGAATTGATCCATTTCCTGTGTTAAATTGCAATGAAATAAATTTCGACCCGAGGAGGCTACTTGGGAATTACAAGATGAGATGAGGAACTCTTTCCAACTTTGTTTACTTGAATATGAACCTATGAAAGTACACCAAAGATGGTGTTCTTTTTTAGGGGGGAGGAATATAATACCCCGAAGGAATTATCATATGACTTGTTTATTTTAAATTTTGATTAAAGTAAAATAAATGACATGTGATGATTGCTATAATAGAAATATTTTTTTTTGGCCAAAAAAAATATGATTTATGGAAATTATATAAGCCTAATCCCTATTGGGAAAAACTAAAATTCTAACATAAGAGGTTGGCCCTAAGTGTTAGGGATAACAATTGGAGTTGGTTCTCCAGTGAGGCATAAATGAAAAAACCATCCTTCTTTCGCTCTTCTAGGAGAGAAAAAGAAGACATGAAAGATCGATAGACCACAAGGGATGTATGTCTAGAGATAAATGCTACTGTGGAACTTATAAAAAGTTTGAGTTTTGTGGGAGATAAAGAGAAACGGGACTAAGAAACCGCTGGATAGAAAGACTTGTAGAAACCAAAGAAATTGGCACGACACTACCAAGGGTTTAGGTGTTAATAAATATAGAGAATTGAATACTTCCGTAATGTTTTTTTTGTTCGAAGCGCTCCGATAAGCTCGGGAAGGACCAATGAAGAATCGGTTCAAGGTTGGGTGGATCGTGGTAGTATCTTACATTTTTTCAAAAAATATTTAGATAAGAAACAAATTGATATTCGTGTGTAAATGCAACTTAGATAATATTAGATACTTGGAAGTGAAATGTTTTCTATTAACCAGTTGTTTATTTTCCAGGAATAATTGTATAAAATATGTTTCATCGATACATTAAATTTAGGTGTGAGTAGAATTAATATAATTGTTAAAGAGTTTGTTGAACTAACTATGGCATGTTACATGACAAGACAAAATTGAGCAAAGAAAGAAAAAATAATTCTAAGATATAGGTTTATTATACTAACATTCTAGGTTGGAACACAAGTATTGAGAACAGCCAAATTATTATGAATGTTATGAATTTTCTTTGTAAGTGAATATATAAATTTGCATAGATTAATTATGCATAAATTATCATATTGTAATATATGAATAGGTAGAAAGCATACAAGTTAGAAGAAACGTTGTAGAAGTGTAGCTCATAGCAACCCCTTTAGTATTTTACAAATAAAGATAGGTGTCAGAGAAGAGGGTGGGGGTTCCAAAGATCCCCGGGTTATCTCTCGGGACTAAATTATATAACTTATAAAAATGCTTACAATAAAACAAGTAAATAGATATTTAATACTTTTACATCGTTATATCAATATAAAAAGTGAAACCTATTAACATAAATATGTTATAGTAACTATATTCCTCACCAATAATACAAGTAATAGTAACTATATTACAACTACGAAAATTTAGACATAGGCTACACTCTGCCATTGCAAAAACAAAGATAATAATATCATTATAGGAACAAATAAAGGATTTTATTATTTCCCAATAATTAAGTGCACAATAAAATTCAAAAAAATCCTTATTTAAACAATAAGTTGACATGCAACCTCATATGGGTGGTATTTATTGAAAATAGAAAGAAAATATTCACATTAAAAGTTCTATAATGAAATATGTCGTTAAGGATTCACTGTCAAAACCATAATCCCAAGATACTTTTTAACTACTGATCTTTGTTAACTGTGGAACAAAAAAAGCGACTGTTATATTTCAAGAAGATATTGCAATTCTCTTCTGAAAGATATTCCATTATGACACTGGGAAAATAGGAACTAAAATTACATATTATGGAGTTGATTACAAAATGAAATGTGTCAACATGACACATTTCATAGAAACACTGACCACGACCAAACTCGTTAAAGTGATTCCAACTAGGACTATCGGGCAGACTTAGGCTCCATTTAAGCATTACAAGAAGCAACTTCAAAACTTGCTATTAACCCTAACCTGGAAGCAGTGGGAAATATTATACAATTATTTAAGAACATATTCCCGTTGAGCAGAAGCAAAAACCCTTTCCATCATGGTGGACTGATCGGAGGAACTGAAACTACCAGGACCATCATACAATCAAAAGAATTAAAATTACAGCACTGCAAAAAAAAAAAATAGCCATAAAATACCAAGCGTAAATATATAACCACGACAGGATCGATTACGTAATACCTATAACGGTATGCGTAAGGTATGACCAATGTCCACACCTGAGAAGAAAATCCGAATGAAAGTGAGACCGTGGGTCAGAGAATTCCAAGAGTTTTTTTTGGCTGGGAGTCAAGGTTAACCAGGGGCATTCTTCGAAAACAAAAGGAAGCTAGTTTTACTCAAAATTTAATAGGGTTATACCCATTAACCTTGGTTGTTGAGCTATAAAATATGGATGATAGACATGTAAGAATTGTATCCTTGGAATCCACGAGAATGATATTAACCAACAAACCCTTTGCTAGAAGAAACCCTTCCACTATCATCACAAGAATGGAAAAAAATAAGATTGAAAATTATCCAAAAATCTCGAAATTGAAAGCACAACATGTACATGAGAAAACGTAAATGGACTTGCAAGCGACAGGAGTTTACCACAAAGCAAGTATATCAATTAAAATGAAGAAAAATGAAATATTGGTATAGTCTCAAAGGTTTGACCCTAAGAATTACAGGAAGTTCAACTGCCTTTCCAGGGTAAAGCCATGAGAGGAAAATTCTGAAGGTAAAATCCTTGCAGAGCAAGTTCCTTCGAGAAGTTACCAAGAGAATGAGAACCGATGTCAGGGTAGGAATACAGTGGTTACACTAACCACCATTAGTTTAGTCGATGATTTCCAATATCCAACTAAACCCATAACCATTCAATACGACAACACACAACCATTCCATACGACAACACATACAGAATTCCACAAGGGAAAACCATCTGGTGTCACTTATCCAAATTACATGCCAAGGGAACATGATAACAACAGAGGTCTGGTGGCAATGCTCATAGGTTGGAGTTGATAACATAGTAGAATGTAAAATGGCTGGTGATATTTCAAATTAACCATAATATCAGTATAAGGTATAAGACAAATTGATATATTACAATTATGTCAATCAATATAATCTCATTGACATGATGAATATATGTATATATTCTCATGGTGGTATAAGGCTATAAAGCCTAGCGCTACCTCCAAAACAATAACCTCATTGCATGTTTCTGACATAGTACATCAACCTTGGTGGAGAAAACCATTTTCATATAAGGTAAGAGATATTTATATATATCTATATATAAACCAAAGTTATAAAAGTGAGAAGAGAACCTCATCATGACGATGGTTGCTAGGATAAGTTTTAGTAAAGACTTATACGGTTTTAAAAATGAATCAATAGCAACCAAGTTCTATACACAGATTGAATTAGACATGGCATCAATAAAAGTTGTTGTTCATGTTGTATGAGGGTTTTAAACTGTAAGTGAAATGAGTTTAGTGAGTTAAAGAGATAAATGGTAATAAGAATATCATATATATATAGAAATCTAGCAAATATGAGGGAAAAATGCATTTATTTATGAAAATTCACTATGTTAATTTATTTTTCACATGAAGAGATATTAAAAAACAAAACTTTCATACATTTCTTTGTTTTGAGATGATTTCAGAAACCGTAAGCCACGCCGAAGATTAACCTCACAATTGAAGGGAAAAATAAAACTGCAACCCAAAAATAAGCAAGGGTTTACATCTTTTCAATTCCATTGGTCGAAAAACTAGTCATATGACACATAATCAAGCCTCAAATCACCATGGTGTTAACATTTTCCTGCTCTAGTGAGTCACACATTGGGCTTCAAATCAATATATTTTTTTATTGATTCTAAGTTAACTAATATTTATAATCTTAAATTTTTATTTTTATTTTAAACTATAATATTTGTATTTTAACATAATTCATTTAAGGTGTATATATACCAACATACATCCATCTATATATAGTAATTAAATCTCTAAAATGACAAATATTTCTTTATAATTATGTAATATTTTTATGTCTAAGAAGTGTTTTCATCCGATTTAAAATTACTATTTTTAAAGATGTTTTTTTGAAAGTTAAAACTCTTTTTTTATTTAACAAGGAATTATTATAAATAAAATGTATAATTTATTGGCTAACATGGTATAAAATTATAAAAGAAAACAAATATTCCATTTCTAATATAAATAAAAATGTTTCAACATTCCTTTTATCTAAAATTTCATGTATTTGAAATGATATATGAATACAGAGAAAGTGATCCACATACATTCCGTTTTTACATGAGTTAACCATCATGCCCATCTAAGGACCACGACGGACAGGGACACCAAACTTTTTTGTGTAACAGGGTTTGCGAAAAGGAAAGATCGTCCTATTGCATGAGCCATGCATCTGATAGCGTATTAAACACTGCCTTGTGCTCGCTATTCATCGCTTCTGTAAGTTGTACCAACTATAAACCCCAGATGAACATGTGCCAGAAGTTTATACGCTTGTCCACAAAAATCAGTAGATACTTATGTCACATTACAAATGAAGTTGTCTACCGAGCACGCGAATTAGCCCAGACGGCAAAAAATTGTCGGAACTGCTAACTAAAATTCGAAAAATCATGTGGTTGGAGTGTTTAGAATCTATTTTTGATGGTGGAAATGGATTCAGCACTATCAAAAACCCTTAGAGCACTCAAAATATTAAAGTTTAACAACTGTAAACAAGATTTTGGGCAAATTCACCGGATTTTCTAAAAATCATTGCTGGATTCTGATGAAAAGGGAGTGCTTTTAGACTACGCTATTACAAATTACGTGTACAAAATATTTGTAGATGTGTCACATTACTAATTATATGGCTGAAAAAAAAGGTACAGCTGGGAGATTTTTTTTTTCGCTAGAAGAAACGATATTTCTTTGTATTAAGGCAAAAGTAGTACATTCTGAGAAGTCTTTTTCTTGTCACGAGTGAAATTTTTAAAAAAAAAAACTGACATGATATCTATCTATTCTTAAAACGGTTGTGTGTCATTTTCAAGTTCTTTATCTATGTTTTCGTGTAACAGCAAAAATACATAATTCCCCCTTCTTTTGAATACTGAAAACAAAGCAGAGTAACTATATAAGTTTCCAGACTGCGCAGGGGTTTTGGGCATTCTGTTATCTTTCGATGCCTCATTTTTTCGTATCTTAGTCCAAATATACGGTACAGGCTCGATGGATCATTTGTGTGCCTTGGAATCAAGCGCGCCCAACGTTTTTCTCAAGCGAGCCTGATAATTTTCACAAGCGAGCCGGCTTTTTTCGAATCTGTTATGGTGTATTCATTATGACTGTAATATCTGTCTAGATTTAGATCATCGTCTTTTTTCAGCATTAGGTTCCATGGCTTTCGTTTTCTATCAGTCCAGTAGTTTTGCTTATAAACATAGGGAGCGGTATAGGCATCTGAGGGCATTGATCTAAAAGCCTTTGCCGTTTTATGGTTTTTGTTTTTCGGTTTTGAAAGTCTCATATGTGAAAGTGGGGTTGATTTTATCCCCCCGTTATGATGTGCTGGTCAGATATTTTGCTTATTCTCTCCTGAATTAGCAGACTTCTTGGCTGTCTTCGTAATGATGTATTCTCATTGAACCAGTTTTCAATTGAGAATGTATGTAGATCATGTACTGATATATTTTAATATATGCAGCGTTTTTTTTCTTCTGAAAAAAAAAAAGTTCAGCCGCTTTGTAATGCTCCCTTCTTTTCTTTCCTTCCTGGGAGTAGTCGAAGTCGCTTTCTAAACGTAGTTGATGCTTCCTGTGTTAATTATCCGACCGGTTCAAATGCAAAAAAAAATCATTAATTCTTCCTGTATTAATCATCTTACCGTACAGCTGGGAGTCTATTGTCGGGATGAATCGATTTTCATTTAAAGAATTTTCGAAATATACTTGTAGAAAAAAAATTAGTAGACGTGTCACAGTATATGCTTGTCACAAAAAAATTACTACAGCTGGGAGTCTACAGTCGGTATGAATTGATAATCTTTCAAAGAATTTTCGATTTATAGTGTTCGTGCCTTCATCAAAAATTAGTTTTATCGTACCTTAATAATGCTGTCAACCAAATTAGCATTTCGAATTTGAGATCTTGCTCGAAATTGAGTCATTTGAGGTGGTTTTAATTTTAGCTACAATTGTTAAGCTTTATGATTTTAGGTATCTAAGTTTTATGATTTTGAGGCTGAATTGTTTCTTTCATCTAAAAAATAATTTGAACATTGCAACCACTCGATGTCTGAATTTTTTTTCACCAAATTTTAATTATAAATTGTCTATTTAATAAAATTATGACCTTCATAAACAACTCTATAATTATATGGTTCTAATTTTATTTTATTTTTATTTAAAATGAGAAACAAAATATATTTATCGTTAATATGTTCTCTACAGCTACAATCTACATTTACAATCTATAGTTAATATGAGTTGAATTCATTTTTCATTTATTAATCCAAAATCTTTCATAAATTAGCATCATTATTTTAATAATAAACATAATTTTCGATAAGTATTATTTTTCTCCTTTTAAAATTAATAATATTGATTAAAGTATATAAATCATTCTTATAACATGTAATTTTTTTCTATAAATTTATATATTTCCACTATATCATTTGTTAATTCATAATTTGTATGATAATTTGATAATTATAATAGTTAAATATGAAAAGATAAACATAGATTTAAAGATGTAAGGTAATTAATATCTAAATCTCTATTTGTTGAAATAGGAAAAGACAAAAATGTGCAAGCATCTTTTTTATTTATAACCATAAAAAAAATTAAATTAAAAAAAAATTGATCTACCAACCTTTAATAGGGGACACCTAGATAACAAAAGTGAGTTATTATATATAGTTATTTAAAAAATCATTAAATAAAATAATGACATAATTATGTTCACATATTAATACCATTTTATAAATCCCAACCTTTCCATTTAACAAAGACTTATGAAATTTGATCACTTATTTTGCGTTTGCCATTTATCTATAGTTTAACATTAAAAATAAGATTTTTATTATTTCTTATTATCATTTAAATTTATTATTTGTAAACTGATTGGTTGAGGTCTTATTATGAGCTGTTTATCAACTTTATTAGTTTCTCTTTGACCAAAATTTGTTGTCATTTATCTATAGTTTAACATTAGGAATTCAATGTTTATTATTATTTAAATTTATTTATTTGTAGACTAATTGGTTGTGGTCTTATTGTGAGCTTTTTAGTAATTTTTAAATTTATTATTTTATTTTTTTTAGTTTTATTTCCCTTGTTAGTAATTTTATGATTTTTTTAGTAAATTCCATTTCTATTACTTACTAATTTTTTGTTTTTTTTAATTACTTTTTTATTTAACTTTTTATTTTTTTTCTTTCTTCCATTACTTCCATTTTCATAAATTATAGTTTTTCTCCATATTGTCAATTTAATATAGCATTTTATTATTTATTTTTTACTTTTTTCATGAATTTTTTGTCTTTATAAATTTTTAGTTTAATTAAGCTAAGATGACATTCAGCAATACAATATTTTATTAATTATTTTATTTTTGTGATGAAATCTATATTTTTTATTTTTTATTTTAATTAACCTATATTTAGGTACTAGCTACTAACTACTACTTAGTACTTGTTAATAAATAGGTTTAAAAAACACTCATATTCAATAAATTTATCCAACCTATATATATATATATATATATATATATGGTGGTTAACTTCCACTGAGACCAAACTTTGGTCTATTGGACCTAAAGAAACGAATTATTTAGTCTGTTTTAAAATTGTACTCCTATGCTCAGAGAGTTTTGAGAGAAAATTCACAAGCTCATTATAATTTTCACATGTTAAAAGACTAAGAAGGTTGATATTGGAACAGATATTATGAAACTGAGATCTAATGTGGGTCACGAACTCATTATAATTTTCACATGTTAAAAGTATAAGAAGGTTGGTATTGCAACAAATATTATGAAACTGAGATCTAATGTGGGTGTATGCAGGGCACTGAAAGAGGAAGTGATTTTCATCCTCAATTTTCATATTCTCATAGAGATGGTAGATCCTTTCCACCCATGGTGTTTTAGGAAATGCCCAACGACCTATTTCACTATGGAGCTCATGAGAGTTCGCTCTTATCTTGGCTATATTAATTTTTACCTTTGAGCTAGTTAAAACAGAGAGATATTTTTTATCTTCTAGAGTAGGGTTGATGACCTCCTTATAATATCTTAATTTTATTTTAGCCTCTAAATCTTTCTCACACCACATTTTCTCTTTAAACTTAGAAGTAACAATATTTTTAATGTTATTATTATTTTGCAATGCAATATTTTCGTGGATCTCCCAATGGTTTAACCAGGCCCTGGTATCTTTATACCAACCTCGTTTTAGTCTTAGGTGGTTTTGGCTGGAATTTAAAGCTAGCTTAGGAATTCTTTGGTCTCCCATGTTATTAATTGTATGCTTTTACAGTAGGAGCCTAGTCATAGCAAGGCTCTCGATAGAGGAAATGCCCACTTCTATAAGGAGAATAGGATAGGGTGTATTTCTTTTTTATACGTTATAAAACTCTTCTGGATTTACTCAATATTTGTCTAGGATTCTCTAGAGATTATGCAACCCCAAACCTCACATCCATACAAGATAACACTAGTGACTAAAGTTTCAAAAAGGAGCTTCTTTTTATTCCACATCACAAGTTTTCCACTTTACAATTATTTTCAAGACCAAAATAAGCTTTCCACCCTCCATTAATCCTTTTCTCAATGCTATAGTTTCAGTTGAGCTTGTGTTGAATATCAATTCCTAGGTACTTGTAAGAAGACACTTCCTCCAAGTTGGTATTGTCATACACAAAATTAGCATAAGTGTCCTTCTTATATTTGATAATCATAACTTTTGTTTTGTGAGTGTTAACAATCATACCCCTGGTACAGCAAAAATCCTTAGGAAGTCTTAGTTTCTTATCAAGATTAGATGGACACCTTGCCAAAAGAATAATATCATAAACATAAATAAAAAGGATGATGACTATTTACATTTAAGAACAGCCCATACAATACACATTTCCTTCCTCTCAACAACCTGGGTTGTAGATGCTGAATGCCAAATAATGTAGAGAAAAAAGAAACAACTTGTTTATATATATATAACATTTTTTTTAATGAAAATAACCTACATATATCATAAAATTATTATGAATAATATTTACATTTATAAAGTTAATATGTATAACATTTAATTTTATAAACCTTATTATTACTTTGATATAATATTTTTTTAAAGTTTAAAAATTTTGAATTTAACATTAAATAAAAAGTTTTAATATATTGTTATGTTTCATTTTTTTGCTATAATATAAAAACAATTTAAACTATATTATCGTATTAATATTTTAAATTCATATTAAATTAATTATTCAAAAATCAATATTTGATATTAAGTAGGATTATTCATATTAATTAAATTAGTGATATTTCTTTTTTCTTAATAGTAATTGTTTCAAGTTTGAATTATTATTGTAATATATGAATATCATTTCCATATATTCCATTTATTCATATTTTAAAAACTCTTAAACCATAAAGAAAATAAGTGAATAGAAAATTTGCTAATTGTATCAAGGCTTGTGCTCATTGTGCAACTCAGAATGACTCAGATTGAAATTGAATGGATTAAAGTACTTTGTGTTATTTCTCTTATTTTAATGAAAAGAAAACATATTGAGTAAAACAATTTTCATATTTTAATGAAAAGAAAATATTCTTTATGGTATTATTTAAAAAAAAATATTATATTTTAATTATTTCAAATTTGAGAGAAATTTCAAATTTATTTTTTCAAACATTATTTATACTAAAATAAAGAAATTCAATTTCATTGTATAATTAAAATATAAAAATAAATAAATAATTATTTTTCATTACATATCTATCAATTAATCTTTTAAACCTTTATTTTGCTTTGACAAGACGGCCAAATAGGATTTATGAAAGTGATTTCATGTAACCATGCATAGGCACATACATGTGTAAATAAAATCTTCATTCAATTAAATTTTAAAATTGATTAGTTTTGATCTTATTTATTATTTTAATAATCTTATAGATGAAGTTTATAGAAATAATATTGTGTAGTCTTAAAAAATATTAATATAATAAATGAAAAGTTAAAAAAAAAAATATCCATTTAATATAATTATTAATTATAATAAAATATTAATATCATTATTTTAATTTTTAATTAATTTAACCTTCACAATTAATAGTTTAAAATCTAATTTTAATTTAATTATTAATTATAACAAAATATTAAAATCATTATCTTAATAATTAGTTAATCTCATTTTCAAAATAAATTTTGGAAAAAATAACCATTTTTATAATTACCTTAATATTAATTATAATTATCTCAATACTTAATTAACCTAATTTTTAAAATTGGCCTTTTTGAACTAACCAATTTCATAAATATAAATATCTTAATATTGGTTAAATTAATTTTAAAATATAATAAAATAACGGATCATTTATATTTTAATAAAAAGTTGGCATCATACCTGAACGATTTAAAGTTACCAAGTGAATTTCGATCATTGTGTTTCGACCAAACTTTATTTGTAATTTTCTTAACCATTGATTTGGGATAATATCCGAGAGAGCAAAATTATCTTAAGATGTCACCGTCAGTTACTAGGTCAATTTCGATTATTGTGTTTCGACCAAACTTTATTGGTCATTTTCTTAACAATTGATTTGGGATATTGTGATAATTAATATGTGACTCATTTTCATGTATGGGATATTGGGATATTCTCTTTCAATAAAAGAAAAAAATTATAATTATATTCTTTTAATAAATTATTATAATATATTATTTATTTTTTTGATTCAGTGGTATAGAAAATTTTAAGTGTTCAAAAATATTGGTAAATTTTACTAGTTTTTAATGTGCAAACTATAAAATGTTTATTGATATATTTGTAAAATTATTCAAATTTATAATGGTTTTATATAAAGTCTTTATATAATGTTGGTCATTTTTAAGGTAAAATTTTATATTGTAAAATTTGGGCGAATCATTTTTATAAAAAATGGAAATTGGTGAATGTCTTTTGTGGAAAAATCATGCAAAATTAGCCCACGTCCCAATATTAGCCCTTACATTTTCCATGTTAAGTTGGTTATAAAAAATTTAAATTGGCAAATCTTTTTTGTGAAAAAAACATGAAAAATAGCCCACCTCCAAATATTAGCCTTTAAAATTAAACATATATAGGGATTGAATTTCAGATCACTTAAATACACAAAGATTTTCCAATGTGTTTCTTGCCAATTATACTAAGACCCATAAATTACTTAAATATATCATCACTATGAGATTACAAACAATATTTATTTTATTAAAACATTAATATGGTAATAATATATAAATTCAAATATATAAAAATGATATAAATGAATATTAATAAAAAATTTAAGTAAAAAAATAAAATATTAATCTTTTATATGAGAAAATTTGTAAAATTATTGATTCTCAAACTTCATAGTATAAATAGTTATAACAAAAGACGGTAAATATTAAAAAAAAATCTTAAGAAAATTGAAGTAAACTTTAATTAATAAAATTAATAAATATATTAGAATTGTTTTGAGGGAATGGAATTTCTATTTTAAAAATATGTATTAAGCCTCAAATGTCATAAATTCAATTCAAATTCTTTCTACATAGGAATTTTATTCTATAAATCACATATAGCTTTTTTGGATTTATTAGCTAACAAAAGAAAGGCTAAGAAGATAATGGCTACGAATGTAGAATTCCTAAAAATTGGGGAGCCTATCCTTATCCTTCAAATCGAAAATTTATTCAATTTAGAGATTAAGAATGGTTTCCCTAGATAGTGGGCTCAAAGCCTCATTGTAATGCACCCAACTTCCTATGTGCCTTAAGGAAGAAGGTATTTAAATTTTTTTATCTTAAACAATATTATATGTTCACTTCAAAGTTCATTTTCATATTCTTTTCTTCAGGAACATTTCATGACTATATTTTTATTAGTCCCTGTCGCAGGTATGGTTGGATTATCGTAATAGAAATGTCTGAGTTAACATTAGTTTCGTCTGCTTATTGTCATGACTACGACGAGTAATCAAAACGAGTAAACAAAGTTTTTTAAGCTGGAAATGTATAAAATTGATTTCATCGTCTTATTGGCCTCTTCCAGAGGCTGGGAGGCTAAACCATATATTGTATTTTCATTTTGATTCATACATAAATTGAAACTGAAACTAATGTTGGCATTAGTTGAGTAACATTAAATATTTCCGTTTTCGGTTGTTAATATCTATATAATATGTAATATGAGGACATCATGGCAGTGGCCATAACACATGTAGAACGCAACACATTCCACAATTCATGGCCAGAACACATGCCAAAATGGTTTTTTGTGGTGGCTATGTGCATGTTAACCCAAACCTGTGATGCTTTGGCGGTTGGTGACCACCTATAGCTATTGCTGCCCTGATGGCTCCAAACAATTCTTTGCTTCAACGCTTGATGGCTCGGATGAAAGCTTTGCTTCAGGAAGGGTGTAGAAAATGTTGCTACCATTTAAATGGAATCAAAACTGTTATTCGCTCTTTATCTGGGACTGTAACTCAAAGGGATTACCTGGACCTTGAAATTGGTCAAGATGCTGCTACCTTTCAACAAATGTAGTCAAAATAATCACATTTTTGGTGCGCAGTCGAAAGAGGTTGAATGAGCCCTCTTTGCTCTGTTCGCTTTGACCTATGGAATTATATAGGATTTTTCTGCAACTACAAAAGAAATTAATGATGAAATTTTTTTTGCAATTCTTCTTTTTGTTTACCTCCTCTGTTTCTATTTTTACTTTTGATGCCCTGAAGTTTTTTTATATATATCTTGTATATTTATAGCTCTACATTGTTTCCAAAGATTTATAGTCATTTCCAAAGTTTTACACTTATTTAGAGATGACCCATATTTAGAGATAGTCGTTATTTTGTTTCCAGGATTCAAATTCTGTCAAATTCCCATCTGTTTTATAATTTTTATGTTATCTATACTGCAACATAATTGTTGACCAATTTCGAATGCAATACTAGAACATGTTCGCTGCTTTTCGCCAATTCTTTTTCTCTTCCATATCTAAAAGAAAGGAATTTGTGAAGGAATTAATTTATTAAGTAGTTTCAAAACAACTAGAAACATGAAACAGAGGGGTATTCCCCACACTGAAATACTACTGTTCAACAAAACAATGCAAATAAAAGAACCAGAAAACTCCAATGATATTCAATTCTTGTGATAAATGGTGGTTTATTTGTTCTCAAGCACTGATTAAGATAAAGAGGAGATATTGTGCTAAATATACAATTCATGTGTGGGTGTCAGCGATGATTCAAAAGTATTTTTAACCTTTAAGAAGCATTTTTTTATCTGTCTATTTTTCGTACAACGCATTACCATAAGAAAAAAACACAAACTTATTGTGAAAGACATAAACTCGAATTCCCACAACATACCCTAAATTATTAAATTTCACAAAGATATATTTACATGTGCTAGTTTCTTATGGCATTATTGTCCACAAATTTAACCGTGTAAATTTATCTAATATACTACCACCCACAAACCCTACTCAATCAGCTTACTAATACGAGATTTAATTTGTGCCTCCTTCTGCTCCAGATACATTGTAATGGTTCTGTCTCTCGAACATATAAGGGAAGGAAACCCTTCCAATTGGAAGCATTCATTCACCCTTCATGGGTGACTAGCGTTTCGCCATGTAGGCCAGTTCCTAGCAAAGGTGCAGAGGAAAAATGCATTCTTCTCGGATTTCTCCAGTGTTTCATAAATCATCAGCTCTGCCCTAACACAGTTTGTAAAGTTTAAAGTTGATGGTTTCAATTTAACGACAATTTCTGCAAATATAAATCTCTGAATGTCCAAAAATGTAAGCTTTGGATTTTCCTTTACAACTAATTTTACTATCAATTTCAATCTTGGTTTCTGTGTTTGTATAAATTCATGACATAATAGTGAGGGAATTAGAAATAAATGTAAGCTTTAGGTTTTCCTTTACAGCTAATTTTACTGTCAATTTCAATCTAGGTTTCTGGGTTTGTATAAATTCACGACATGATTGAGGGAATTAGAAATGAGAACCTGGACACCAGTTGAGGTCTGAAGCAGGATATTTGTCCCCGGAAAAAAGCAGCAACATGACTTGATCTGGATGGATTCAAAGGCTGTGAAATTTTTAGGAGTTGTATCAATTTGAGTAAAACCCATGGTTTCTTCCCTGTCTGTGATATTTCCACCCAAACAATTACGGAGCTTTTTTTCATTATGTCTATTATTTTCACTCTATCTGGAAGTGCCATGGGACAACAATTGTCTTGAGGCATAAGCATTTGTAGCAATTGACTGAGGCATGCAAATGAAGGCAACTTAACTGAATAAACAACACCTCGAACTCCGTCATTAGATTCATAGTGTCCATTCCAAACACTTGAACTCGTCATTAGATCCATAGTGTACACGGCAAGAAGGTTGCATGCATGAACTGGGTTGCATGGAGTAATCACATGCATATCTATTATGCCTTTAAACACATGGCCAACATGCACTTAGAAAAAGAATACTATTATTTTTTTAAGATAATTCTTAGTACAAATACAATCGATTGCTGAGTTGGATCATCCATCCATAAGAATAAGTTGTTCTTGGCATGAGAATATGTGGCGTGGAAGATAGTTTGTGAAAGGTTAGCGGTTGTGAAAGAACTTGCTTCAGGGTCTAACTAAATGGCTATACCTCTATCTTACCTACTGAAAATGCAAACAATTTCAAATTGTCACACACAAAAGCTACCCAGGAACTTTATTATTAACTATGATGGTTCGTGCCACTTTCTTGCGTTGCACAAAAACAATGTCTCTAAGTACTAGAACAAAAATATATATTTGATTTCTAACTATGACAAAAATAAATTAATCTTCCCTTATTATCCATCTTTGAATATTGTTTTTTCTTATTAGTCCTAGCATCAGGCTGCAGGGACTATTGTAATCGATTTGTGGATGCCCATTATTAGTCCCTGCGAAACAAAGTAAATTTATCTAATCTTTTTCAATTTATATTTGAATGCTTCTTTTTGTCGGCCTATGAGCGTATGCCAATAGTTTTGTCAACCAATCAGGAATTTAGAGGTCTTATTTGGCCTCATATCGAGGCCGAATGTAAACAAACTTAGAATAAACTGCAAAATTTCACTTTCAATTACCCAATTTTAATTTAATGCTAACATTACTTTCCTAACATTTTATGTTTACAAAATAAAAAATATAAAAGGTCGTATATGTATGTTTAGTGTGATACAGATAGTGTGATACAGATGGCTTATCCGTGGATAAACACTTGCATGCCAATCCTCCAGATGTCTTTCGTTTCGTCCTTGGCTCTTTTTTGTTGTTTGTTTGGGGCCATCGAAGCAAAGAAAAGCGGTGGAGAAGTCTGTGCCATGAATTCTAAGGCTAAAGCTTAGAATGCTCTACAAACATGAGGTCAGTAATGTCTTCCATCCGAAGATTTGGCTTACAGTTCCTCTTTGGCTTATAGTTCCTCAGGATTGTAATATTTTCGACTTGCAGGATCGTATTATAAATCAATTACATTATACTGTCCCACCCAGTTTTGATGAGAGGAGGAGGCTGATATCTTCATATATGATCACGGAGAACTTTCTTCTGGTATTAGATGATTTGTTTAGTTTTCTGGATTTGCAAGCGCTGGGAGTGGAATTTGGGGATGGCCAACATAGTAAAGTCTTATTCTCTACTTGCAGGAAGGATGTGATTGAAGAAATGGGTGCAGAAGAGTTCATTGAAATACAACCCCTCTCTAGAGATGAAGCTTGGATGTTGTTTGCCAGGGTCGCCTTCAAAGACAACGACCAGGTTTCTGTGGATATAGAAGAGCGTGCCAGGAATATTGCAGAGGAGTGCAGAGGTCTGCCTTTGACTATAAATGTAGTAGCCGGAGCAATGACTGGGAAAACCGGTGTACTTGAATGGGATAATTGTTTATCTTCCATTAAAAACTTTGATACGTTTTTTCCAGCAACTCATCCAGACTGCCTTGATGCAGAGCTCTATGCAAAACTCCGGTATAGCTACGATGCTCTGCCCAATTCACAGGTGAAGAGGTGTTTTTTATATTGTGCCATGTACAAGCAAGGTGAAGAAATTGATACTGATACATTACTGCAAATGTGGATCGGAGAGGGGTTGGTGAAGAGCAAACAAGGAACCTATTTGATGGACATGAGCATTGCGCGCAAGTATTTAAAACTCCTTACAGACCGTTGCTTGTTCCAAAGAGAAAAACAGAGAACGAATGTCTTTAAACAGAGGACAATAAGAGTTCACAAATATATTCATGACATGGCGGTGTACAATGGGCAGAAAGAGGAGGACTTTTTATTCAATCAACAAAAATTCCCGGAGGTTCACGATGAGAACTGCAGCAGGATATCAGTAGCAACTAATTCCATGGAAAATCTACGCACTGTTCAGTTGAGATACGTCCCAAATCTTGCGAATCTCAGCTTAGAAGGCAATAGATATTTGAAAGAGCTTCCATCAGAGTTTCTTCTCAGCCTAACCTCTCTCAAGGTTCTCAATCTGTCTAGATGCACCAATTTAACTACCATCCCAATGTCAATTGGGAAGCTAAAGCTTAGGAAGTTGATTCTTGATGCCAAATTGGCTCCTTATTATCCTGGAGGAGAGGAATCCACTATCGATCTTGACGAGTGTCCCATTTGTTTTCTTGTAAGTCTACAGAAATTCAATATTCTGTCTACTTTTTGGGCATTATGATTGATCTATTTCTTTTGGTTGCTATGCTGATGTTTTTGTTGATGGATAGGGATGCAGTTTAGGGGTTTGTAGAAAACTGGAGTAAAGTTTGGCTTACATTCTAAGACGCTGAAGGTGCTGTGGGAAAAGACTTAGTTTACAGGGTCGTATTCTCTTGTTTCTTAAATAATCCCTGTTTAACATTGTCTGTTGAATCAAAGTTAGAATGAAATTTGATTGTTGTCTAGTACTCCCGACTGTTGCTATTGGGGGTATGCTGCCATGTCTGTTCATGGAATGCCGCTTGTTCAAATCCTCTGCCTCAAGTAATATTGTGTGTTCAAATGGTTTATTTTACACCATTTGAGATAGCTCCATAGGAGTATTTGTTGAGGTGGTTATGGTATATGTAGTAAGTATTTTATGAAAAAAAAATTCATGCTTTCATTTTAGTAGTGGGATGCTAGTATTCAGGTCATTGCTAATGGGATTGACGTGTAAATTCTGGTACTGAAATTGCAGAATTCTGGGGGAATGTGATCGTCACCGAACGCATTAAGGCATTAAGGCCCGGGGAATAGAAGTCGATGCCAAGTAGGTCCGATTGTGGCATAAGATGTATGCAGGCTTTTTCTGTAAGACTGGAAGTCTTGTAATTTATAAGAGGTTCACTTGACATTTCAATTTAAACTATTTACGGACAGTTCTAGCCTCTAGGGGTATCTGTAGTTTTACTTGTTGAACTGATGTCTCCTTGGATTCATCTTGTTCACTTTAGATATTGACTGACTAGCAGCTTATTGAAGATATGTTATTTCCATATACTTTCGTTGCATTGAAATCGGTGATTTCTGTTCGGAGAATCCTATTATGTTGTTTTTGTTATTAAAAATGCTGTGCAGAAACAAAGGCCTTGTCCCACTTAAAATTTGAGGCCAATATGTTGACATATTATGATATAAAATCATATTACTAGTTCTGATGCATTCATTTTTTAGAGTTGTGAATATTGAGCTTCCAACTACCAGATTATGTTTTTTACTTTCTGATCTGATTATTAAGTGCAATATTGAAAGAAAGGTGGCAAATATTGAATGTCGACCTTGTTGCCCATGTTGCCCATGCGTTGCCGAAGGACAACAGAATAGAGCATCATTACTGACTGTAGATTAACAAGTGTGGACTGTCTCTTCCCAAACAAGACTTGCACAGATTTTTGAAGGTTCACAGATTGTTGAAGGTTGCAATAAGGTCAGGTTATATATGTCAGGGTATATATCGTTGCAATTTTGCAGCTAGTTTTTTTAAACATTCATATATCGTTGTAAAAGGTTTTTTAAACATTCATATATCGCTGCAATTTGTTTACAGCTCATTTTTTTAACCATGCAATTTGTTTACAGCTCCTTTTTTAAACCATTCAGACCCTGTTGAGTCTACCCTGTTGAGCTCGTTTTTTTAAGCATTCAGAACCAATTTTCTGCAATCGGTACCTTCAGCGAAAGAACATGGCGGAGCTGTGAACTTGAGTTTGTGCAGTGCCTCCTGCCACTCTGAGATTTTACCGCCACTGCAAGGTTTGTGTTAAAATTTCATGAATTCCCATGGCAGTGAATGTGAGACTGTAGATCTAGAATTCTATGTTTAAAAGCTATATCTCTTTTTGGCACTTTGATGGCCATTTCCATGCATGCCATTACTATCTCAATTTCTAATGTAATATGAAGTATAGAACAAAGAAAATGCTAGCTTACCTCTGAGACTACTGGTTAGTTTTGTTGGTTTGCAGAGCTTTGTATTTCATTTTGTCCTTCACCGTTTCCCCCGAGACAAATGGAATATCGACACCTGAAAGCCGGAGAGTGCTTCAACATCAGAACTGTGTGCTATATCTCTTTTCAGCTCTTTGATTGCCATTTCCATGCCATCTGGTAAAATTCCTGTAAACACTTCACAGGTTGTTTGATCTATTTTATTATAACTGAAGACCTCACTGTATTGTTCAATCTCCTTCAATGTATATTCCTTTCTATCTGTATTAATGTATATTCCTTTCTATCTGCATTTTAAACTACAAACTACAAAATAGATGAATCTTTTCTTAAAACCTAACATCGTTGTTGAAGCTCGCACTGCCCGGTACAAATTGTCTTAGTTTCTTATGATTTTCATCAGCATCATTCTAAGCGGCAGCAGCATTCCCAGCAAGCCAAGCAGAACAACCAGCTCTATTTTTTATTCATTTCCTCCATGTGTCGAGCAGCATAACCGGCTCTGACACCTGCCAAGCCACAGGGACAAGCGTCGATTACAAAGCGTCATAAAAAAAAATAACCCAATTAATTTACACGTCATATACTTTGATTTTTCGATTACTTTTCAAACTGTAAAATATTTTAAAAAAAATAGTTGAAAAAAAAAACCACAAAACAACAATTATCCAAAAGCAGCACTCACAGTTCATAAATACATAGCAGCATTAATCAATCATATTACGATGATTCTCCCCGAACATGATTTTGATTTTTTAATAGTTGGAAAGCGACCAGCAGTGGACTGTGGTCTCGGCCTCCACAAAACCATTACGCGATAGAAGGCATCGCCTTTTGTTCCGAGAAGTGATGATCTAGTTAATGTTCTCATTATGTTAAGAACAAATGAAATCTAACAGTAAAAGAATTCTGAAAACGCTGACATGAACAAATGACACACTTAATAATTTATTTATTTTAATTAGCTTAAATCCGAGTAATAAATTACGTCAACTTCAACATCTTTCGAGCAACAAACTTATTCCAGCGCAAGGCAGGGACTAGCTGCCTTGCAGCCACCCTTGTTTTAATATGTTCTCTTGACAATAATATGACATAACCTCTACAAACCCTGTTAAACATGAATAAACACAAAACAAAAAAACGTAAGTGTGAAATATATTGATAAATATCAATAAGAGAGGCAAGTCCTGATTATTCCAAGGAGCTAATGATTTTCATTTTGGCTTCTGAGCATACCATAGCAATAGTGTTGCTGCATCAAAATTATTGCAATTGAAATTCAGGTTTTCCCACATAGCTATAGTGTTGCTGCATCAAAATTATCGCAATTGAAATTCGATTGAAATTCGTGTTTGCAATGGGCAGAGACTTGCGGCCTCTGCAGCCATTCTTGTTCAATTTTGAATTCAAAGTCTAGTGATATAACCTTCCATAATTTATTAAAAAAAAATTATCCTGCCACATGATCATATCTATGTGGCTCCACACATACCATAAGAAAAATGGCCTCTGAGCTACATTCTTACTGTGATAAAGTCCCCGACTTTCACAATTTTAGTGTAAATTTTGACTATTTACTTCGAGAATATCCTCAGTTAAAAAAAAAATTATATGTGGCTTGAGGGGTAGGTGTCCCCATATAGTGGGACCTAATGTCTTCGGAAGTTTTACCCCTCAGAAAGTCATAACTTATTATTAGTATTGGATTTCAAGTTGTTGGTACTACATTTATCCAATTTAGGGGTTAAAAAAAGTAATAGTGATTAAGAATAAGTCTCATTGTAACATCCACAACTCTCTAAATTATTATAGCACAAGGACAAATCCTGTCATAATATTAAAGAAAACTTTGTTGTTGTAATAAGGGTTGGAATTTAAAAATAAAATAGTATATTTGACAATTTTAGGATTAGTTTTAAAATTTTTATCAAAAAATATAAAAAATTTAAAAGACATTTTAATAATATTTGATAGGTAAATCAACAAATTTCAAGCAATTAACCTATCAGAAACTCCACCTTGATTCCTTGGTTGCACCATGTTACAATTCTATGAACTTTCCATATAGAATCCAAAAGTTTTTCTATGTAGAACATGTTTTATCAAGTGACTTCTTTCTTATGTGACATGTGTACTGCTACCCTCTAATCTTGATAGATGGACAGATGGGGAAACCAAAAAATAAAACAATATAGTGTGATTTGTTATTCAATAATTTGAATTCATTAAATATCTTGAAGCTATATGATTAAAGAGACTCAAAACCACTAAGAATAGATGTGATAATATTAGCTCACACTTGCACAAGTGACAATTCCTAACTTTAGAATTTATGTAAATTTCCCAAAACTAAAAGTTGACTAAAAGTAACTTCTAGTAATTATCTCCAAGAATATTTGTTGTAATCTAGTGAAAAGTATGCATTAGTTATCAGTTGACTAAAAGTAACTTCTAGTAATTATCTCCAAGAATATTTGTTGTAATCTAGTGAAAAGTATGCATTAGTTATCAGTAGAATGGAACACCAAGTAAACTTAAAGAGTAATATGCATTGCATGGAAGAGAAAAAGAGACACAAAATTAGTAGAGAACCAACAAAATAATACTTGTATTAGATATGTCTGTCAACAACAAACTAACGTCCTGGAATCGAGTACATACATAGGAATTTATACTAATTTAATTGTCTCAACTAACTTCTATTAATTGAATTCATTAATTGATTTGAGAGAGAAGTTGAGTGAATTATAATACATCTTTAGTATATCAGCTCGATTGGAATAGTCAACTTATTCGACTAGCCTCTCCAATGGATCCTCCACCATTGATGCCTTCTTCATCACAAAGAAAGGGGGAGACATGGAGTAATACAAAATTTGAAAGAATTATTTTTAAATGAAATAGGAGAGAATGATAGAATGACAGAATTTTGGTTGGATCTCTCTTGAATGTTCATTTTGGAGTTACCGGTGATGGAGAGGGAAATGATTGGGTTTATTTTTTAACTGGAAAATCGACTAATTCTACAGGTTCGTCCTTTGTCATTTTGGGTATTTAGACTTGACAGCCCAATATATGGATACCTCTTCTTTCTGTTACCCCTAGCAACAAGTTGAAGCCTTCAACCTCAATATTTTAAGCAATGGACTGTGTTGGATGCAACACATTTTGACGTAAATGGAACAAATAATTGATATTGGAGTCATGATGGATTCAAATGTGGTGAAGGTGTTGGGGTTGGAATTTTTTGAAATTTTGTCTAGGGAATAAAAAATGAAAGTGTTTGAAGGTATTGATTGGTTGTTGACCAATATTTCATTGAATTTTTTTCTTTCGCGTAAATAGATTTAATTTTTTCTAAGTACTTAATTTTTCCAAATAGAGAGCTTTCTTGGAAGGCAGGCACATCAGGAGCACCTTCTTGCTCCAATTTCTAGATCTTCTCATTTATTGTTCGTATGTACTTTTCAGCATTAGGGCATCAATTTGGGATTTATTTTAGGGCATCAATTTGGGATTTATTTCCCCCTTTAAGCCATTTTCTTTCCCCGTGTATTATCTTGTTCTATATCTTATTATCCTATATAATTTTGTTTTCTAATGTTGTTATAGCTTTGGGTTCAAAGGAAGTAGTTTTCCTTATTGACAAATCCCTTATCAATAAATATTCTAGCCTTAGTCGATAGTAGGTGTTATACAAGTATGTTGTCTAGTTATTAATAAAATAATTAAGTGTAGCTACTATATCCATGGTCCCCTTTATCTTGGTATTTTCTTGTTTGAAATGCTTCAGTTCTTGTTGTAAAAAAGTCGATAGTTTTGGATTTTTTTGTTCTTTAGTATTCTACTAAACTATTCAACTTTCTCTTTCATATATATATTTTGGTCCATGAGTTAGTTGACCAAATGGTGAATATTAGTATGTGGATCATCGATGTGGACTAGACTAGCAATTTGAAGATTTTTTGTTTCCAATTTCATACATTCAGTCTAAAACCCCTTGTCCATCTGCTTCTTAAGATGTAGTGTAACAATAGTAGCATCCTTTCCATCTTCCACTTTATTCGTTAGTTGTATAAGATAAGAAATCAAATACTTATTTATTTGATGCATAGGTTGATTCATATGGTATAGTTATGAGTTTGGATTTTTCACTCCTTTTGGTTTCTTCGACTTATTTTCACTTTTATTATTGTTAGTCATTTAGACAATCCTATCCCTTATTTTCGAGTCAACTTATCTACCAATTTAAACTAGCTAGGCTTGTCAACCGACCATGGATTCTTGACCATTGTTCCCTCTATTATTTGTTTTTGTTACTGTTATTATTGTTGTAGTAGTAAATTTTGGTTTTCCGACTACAAATCATCCTTAAAAATGTATTATTTACCCACAAATATTGTTTCAACATGCTCTGACGAGATGTCCTAAGTATTAGTCTACTTTTCCTTCTTTGTCTACTTCTCACCAAATTCTTCTTAGAAAGGTTTTGAACTAGCTGGTGGGAAATCAATAGTAAGGTTGATATCTAAATTCTGTGCTTTCTGTTTATTATCTTTACTTGATTGAATGTTTTCCACTTTAGTTGGAGAAGTCCTGATTGGAAATGTTAATTGTGTTGTGTTTTATTTTTTATATTCTGATCTATCATGCTCTACCAAAAAAAATTTCTTGACTATCTTAACGAAAATTTATTTTACCTATTCTAATATCTATAAAATGCTAAGCCTGAATAATGATCCTAAAAATTACCATTTTTTAATTTTCAAGTAAAATTACCCTTGGTTACCATTTCTTCCTATACTTATTTGGTTATAACATCTAGGTGTTTATGCAGTTTAAGGTAATATAGGGTAATATCCTTTAATACTTCATTCCATTTGATGTCAATGACATTTTATTCCTAAGGTGTTGTATCGACTTCCTTACGTGTCAATTTCTTATAAGTCTCTAGTAAAGGAGCCAACAGGTTGAATTTAAATAGAACTGTATATTTCTCAGCCTCCCTTTCTTCTTCCTACTCACCATATGTATATTCGAGGATGACTTTACCTTGAGCCTTCAAAAAAAATTATGGAATAGGAAAATTAGTGCTTCTATACGAACTTAATTCTTCTAATATTTGTTGGGATGACAGTTGTATAGAAAATCATTTGATGTACATCGGTTGAGTTAACATACCATTCCTTACTCGAGTCAAAACACAACTGAATATGAGATGTGTTGGGTAGGGAATAATGGATATATTGTGAAACCCTCCATCTGTTTGATAAAAGATTTAAATCAACTATTGAATTTATAAATATTTTTTGGGGAGATTCTGATTCAGGGGTACTCAACCAACTAGGCCCAAAACACTTAAAATTTATCATCAAATAAATTAACCTATTGATAAATGTAACCTCTCCAATTTAGGATACTTGAGACACAGTGAGCCAAATTAATAATGAACATAAGTGAATGACCTTGCCCAAATTATAGTATTCTTGGAGATTGGTCTTCACCATTGTCTACCAGGTGATCCACCTAGTTATATTGCTTCTTTGTCCTATCTAGTTGGAAACTTTCAACATGTTCAATTGAAAATATCATGCCTGACTTGTCGGAGTGAAGCACAGTGAGAATATTATGCATGCCCATATGAACTTATGGTATTTCATTTAACTCATAATGATCCCCTTAGAATTTTTGGTTATTGTTCCTCTGGTGAATTCTTTCAACCATGCACTCGAGTTGATATTTTTTTGGATTTTGTCACCTCCATGTTGAAGGCCAACCAATTTTTAGATTGACACAATTGTAATTGGTAATATCCTCTCCAACCATGAATTTTCATCATGAAATTGAATATGAATTTGGAAGCTTCTTCCTTAATTCCTTGTAAGTCTACAACCAAGGTTGCACCTAGGAAATTTCAGATACCTACTTTATATAATGTTTGAACATCACAATGCCATTTTTTATTAAACACACACCTTTTATTGAAGGATATATAGTGTTTCTCGTAAGAGGGTTCATCTACATTAGCGTACTTAAATGTTATGTAACCTAAACTCCAACTTTGTTGTAGTATCTTATCAAATTGTGATTTTTCCCTAATCTTAACTAGTGTTATAACCCTATTTTCCACTCCATTATAGTGAGAGAAACCCAATTTCAACTTACCTCAATTGTTGGTTGGAATGCATCACCTTTTCTTTTACTTATGTGAGATTTATCCCATGTTAAAAGGTGAAATTACATAATTGAGAAATTTATCATAGTTATAATTATGAGAAATATTGTAATTGTGAGATAATAATTATTTGAAAATTGAGATAATTGAGAAAAATCTCATAATTTTGAAAAATGTTTCTAGATCATAAGTGTGTTTTACTCTAAAAAACCACTTTATTCTGAGAAGTCCATCAATGTTCTTATGGTAAATTTCACAACATAAACGTAATGACTTCTACAGGTGTTGTGGAAAATCATAGTTGTAGCGTAACATCAATAGAGGACGGGTTGGCATCAGAAGTTGACAATATCCAGTGAGCAGTACAGCTGTAACAACAGTTTATCTACCGGGTCTGTGACAACACCATGTTGCAACAACGCCGTGGTGTAACATCTCGTTTTAACAACACATATTTAATTGCTCCTTACGCCTCATTCACTTTTGTGATAAAAATAAAATCTAGAAGGACAACAGAATACCAAAGAACTTCTCCAAATATTCATCCCCAGTTAGTCATAAAAAAGACACGATAAATCATAATAATAGATGAAATGGAAAGATAATGAAAATAAGGTGAAACAACATTGTTTAAGATAGAAAGGTAGGAAAAAGAGGTGAAGATAGTCCCAATGGTTGTAGTCACAAGGTAAAATGGGGGAAACAGATGTAAGTAATAATTACAAAACTCGCACCCAAAATCTCCCCCTAGATGAAGCATTTGCATATCCTGATGCAAAATCTCATCTCCCATGAGAATATCTCTAATGCAGGTCATTAACATCATAAGCATCAACTGTATCTTCATCTGTAGACCTGTACCCTTGAGTAGCAATCAGTTGTAATACCCAAGACTCTGATTCATACTTTCTCAATTCATAATGAATCTGGTAATCCTCTATTAGCAGCTACATCAAAGGGAACTTGAACCTTAACCCAAGCTAGGAAGCACCAAGGGTCTGTATTATCTACGCATATGCTGGTACATGTGTAACAGCTACCACAAAGTTCTGAAATGCAAATGGGTCCCCCTTCAGCAGCTCAACACTATTGGCTTCTATGAATTTTAAGCACCTATTTAGGGCTAGGCTCTTCATTAATAAGAACTCATTAAGGCATAAATTCAAAATTCCACTTTGGTAAGTGGCAGCAGGTTCCCTTATCCCAAGAGTGTTCAAAATTATTCTAAATTCCCACCTTAACTTGGCGGCCCTTCCTTGTTCTACCTGGATCCATAATGTTTTCTTTTATTCATTAGCATCCATATATTTGGTGGAAAAATTCCACTCAATTTGATTCTTCGTGAATGACACAAAGACTCTTGGTTGCAAATCCCCCATGCAGGAGAATATAGTCACTACCATTTGCATACTTACGTGCTTGCAAATGATATTGTGCAATAATAACTCACGTAGCAGGATTTTTTTTTTCAAAATCAGAAGCATGAAAGACATCTAAAAATGTCTGACTGGAAGAACACAAATAGGGCCTGTTCTCCATGACAGCTTTTAAATGAAACAAGAAATAGCATTCCCATAGAAAAATGACGTAGGATGGGGCAGGTCGCCTGCACCCCAACAAATTGAGGGCAAGGTCATGGAGTTTTTGCTTATCCATAGTTAGATATTGAACCTATTATTGTAACGACATCAATTGTTCCTCCTGCTTCTTTACAACTCCCTTCCTCTTATACTCTTCCCAACCTTTCTTCAACTCTTCTTTCATGCATTTTTCCTGTAAAGTGCTTATCCCCTTCTGTTGTTCTTTCAACGAAATAACCCCCTCCTGAAGGGAGGTTGCTTCATGTTTCCACTTCTGCAATTTGAAAATTAACAAAATTTTCTCAGTACTCCATCCCGTGATGGGACCCGAAATTCCTTTTCATTCAATATCAACATTAATAATGGGTGTAAAAACCTCTGTTGAATGGGTCTTATCCACTTCTAGTACTGGTTCTTGTGTAACAACAACTTCATCAGTGGGTTCTTGTGTATCATCCCCTTCATTTTCGCCTAGAGTAGCCTCTATGTCCATTGTTGTTTCTTCTGTAACAGTAGTGGCCTCCATAGGTTCTTTTGTATCAGCATCTAGGTCAATTACTACAAGAGGCTCCGCTTTAACTGTTGGTTATTTTGTAACAGTAGTATCCTTAGCAGGTTCTTGTGTAACAACCTCTTGAAGTTTTGTTTATGTTTCCACTGGGCTCGTGTTTTCCCCACAGAACTTATACCCTACTGTTATTAGTCCTTGAAAACATGCTATGCATACAAGTACCAAGTTTCCCTTCCCCTCATATAATCTTTGTTTCAACCGTTCATTTTCCTTTCATATATTTTCAACTTCTAAAAGCAGGAAATGAGATTTGTCCTTACCTGATGAGGAGGGTTCTCTTTCTTATTATTCTGATCCTTCTACTTCTTTCTTCTCTCTGGCTGTGGGCAAATGTTCTATGGGAAAGTTAACTTTCACCCTCTGTTTTGGCCGTCTGTCCCTAATTGGTTCGTCACTGGGTTCTTTTCCAATTCCGACCCTCACAGGCTGAGTCTGGGCCTTAGCTTCTGCCTTACTTCTTCTCAAGTCGTGGCCTATTTTCTCTGACTTTTCCTAGGCCTTTTTCATTTAAATTATTCCTAGCTCCTTCCCTGCTGTCTTAGGGCATCCAACGCAATCAATTTGATAAGTCCATTAATGGTCACACATGCTTCTAGATGTGTTGTTGTCTTCACCGTGGCCACCATATGCTTAATTTTTCCAAATAAATATAATATAAGGTTAATCTTTTGCTGGTGCAGAATATGATTAAGTAGAGGGAAGTGATAATTAAAAAAAGTGTGGATATTCCCTCACAAGTAGTGTATTTGATTAGCCCTAAGGTGACATCTATCGAGGGAGTGATAACCTGTCAATTCCTCTTCCCTTCCTTTCCAACTTTTCTTCTCCTTCAAGGAAATATTCCTTCAAATAGGGGTCATTGATTTTCCTATTGAACCATCTCCTTCCTTATATTGGAAATGTGGTCACTCGGGAAATCACTTCTTCTGTCACCTCAATTTACATGCCCCTGACTCGGGTCTGGTGGTTATTAAAATTCTGAGCGAATTTGATTGCAATAGCCTCATTCGAGAATTCCAATTTATGAAAATATTCAATCCACCCTGCGTGCCTAAACACCTAGTAAGCTTCCATATAGTTATGTAAGGCATCCATGGAATCTGGCTCGTGTCTTATTACTGCTCCACCCATCTTGATGTTATTCTGAATTCATTCCTTATTGCTCAACCCACTATAATTTCGTTGCACTACTTATTTCCTCTCACCACCTTACTCTACTTATCCCAGAGGAAGATTTTTGGACGAGGATACAAGGAATCAGTTGAGGAGGGTGATGGGAGGTGACAAGATTTATAGATTACCAAATCATACTTCACACATCCCTACATAAATGTCTCGTTATGGAAAGTAATGGGTTCTAAGTACAAATGCCTTTTCCGGCTATATTTGGTCATCATTAGCTATTGTGTTATTAATTAGATGCATTTGGGGTTAATAAAGGTTCATAAATATGGATTTATTTCAATGATTACAAGATATATCCCCCCCACTTTAATAGTGATGGTCACCCATGGTCGTCATGGGAATCTCATCACTTGCCATTAATCACCAAACTATTAAATGATGATGTTACCTTTTGAATTACGTACCTGAAGTGACGTGGATGAGGAATTTGAATTGGTGGAGTACTGCTCGCAGTGATCATGGCGGTCACACTTGGCTGGCACAATTATTTCTACATACGAACAAATAAGAAACAGTGTTCATGGTTGTCGGTTGTTACATGTGTAACATCCAAGACAACCTTTGTATTATTCTTCAGAAAACATGATGATTAGAAGAGATAGATACAAAGAAAAAAACAAATGAGTAACATCATCTTGTAAAATATATTAGGAAGGAAGGATGATGTTTTGGGAAAGGGAAAAAAATGGGTGTAACAGCCACCACAGGAGTGGTTTTCAAATTTTACAAATTGTTTGACTGCACCCCGAAAAGAGGTTTTCACAATCAGATTTTTATTATTATTTTTATTATTTTTATTTATGTTTTTATTTTTATTTTTATTTGTAAACAGGTGTAAAAACTGCCACAAAGGTGGTTTTCATTTGCTGCACTTATTGGAATTTCAAATTTCAGGCTGCACAGGGGAACGTTCACCTGCTGCTGTAACATGAAGATTAGAGTCCGTGACAATGTTAACAAATGATTCCTTTGAAGCAAGTTGATGATATAACCTTAGATGGTGCCCATTAACCAGTAACATTGTCTTGCCACAGTCGATGGTGACCAATTGTACAGTCCTATTGTCAAATATTGTGTCTACTTCGTAAGGACCTAGCCATCTGGTGCAGAGCATGCCTTTGAAATCCTTGAATATTGAATAAAAAAGAGAGCCCAATATCCTTTCTGAAATTTCTTCTTCTTAATAAACTCGTCATCCGATCTAGCTCTCTCCTTCTGAATTATCTCTATATATTGAATGGCAGCCAGTCATTTCTCTTCCAACACATTGAGTTGGTTTAATCTTTTTTTTTTGTGTGTTTCAGTCTAGATTGAACTGAAATTTTGTTATTAATTTTTTTATTTTGAACTCTATGGGGAATAAAGGATTCTTACCATACACCAATTCAAATGGTGAGAAGCCTATAGTATTCCTCCATGTTGTTCTGTAAGCTCACAACACCTCTAGAAGTTTCTCTGCTGAATTTCTTTGGTGGCTGGCTATTGTCTTCGTTAAGATATCCTCAATTACTTTATTGGTGCTTTCTAATTGACCATTTTCTTGTGGGTGATAAGGTGAAGTGATCCTATGATGATCCATACTTCTTGATCAAATGAGATGTGAACTGAGGCCCTCCATCTATCACTATCTCCATGGGCATCTCGAAGTGAACAAAAATATCTTCGAACAGGAAGTCTGGAACAGCCTGCTCTGTAGCTCTAATTAGTGCCTTTGCTTCAACCCACTTTGTAACATAGTCGGTGCAGACCAATATGTATGACATTTGCTATGATGAAGGATTAATTTTCCTTACAAGTCTAGGGCCCACTTCTCAAACAGTTCTATCACTATCTAAGGCTGCAACGACATCTCATCTAATTATCAAGGTAGGTCCATTCTTTGGCAACTATCACATCCCTTCACAAACTTCTTAGCATCCTGGAATATATTTGGCCAGTATTACCCTGTTGAGAGCACTTTATATCTCATCCTTTTGTCAATGAAGTGCCCTCCATAGGGTTCCTCATGACAAGCTTTCAAGATCTCAAAAATCCTCTTCTCTAACACAGCCTAATGTGAAAGTTTGGACCAGTGTGATAGAGATTTACTCTATCTAGGAGTAGGTAGCACTCTGTTGTATGATCTTCCTCTTTTCTTTGGAATATAAATGGTGTGGGAATTTTCCTACAGCAATATAATCGGCTATATTTGCATACCATGGCAAGTGAGTAGATATGGAAAAAAAATATTCATCCGGAAAAGAATCCTCAGTAGGAGTGCAGTCATCACTTATAGCTAGTCTAGAAAGAAAATCAGCAACCACATTGTATTTTCTGGGTTTATCTAAAATAGTGATATCAAATTCCTATAACAGTAATAATCATCATGTAACTCTACCATTAGTAATAGGTTTATTCATTAAAAATCAAATTGCAGCATGGTCAGTGTGTACAAATACTTGATACTCGGTGATGTAATGCCAAAATTTTTTGATAGCACACACTACTGCTAGGAATTCTTTCTTAGTCACTATATAGTTGAGTTCAGCTGGAGTTGAATTATTGCTAATGTAATAAATGGAATAAGGTTTATTTTCCTCTAGCTTCCCCAAAACAACACCCACAACTATGTCAGATGCATCTGTAGCGATATGGAATGGAAATCTCCAGTTTGGTCCTCGTAAAATAGGTGATGCTATTACGTGGTTATTTAAATTCAAAAAGGCTTGCTCACACTTTCTCGTCCACAAAAAATATGCATATTTCATGATAAAATAAAATAGAGGAGTTGAAATGTTTGAAAAATTTTCTATAGATCTCTTGTGGTACCTTGCATGTCCTAAAAAACTACGTACCTCTTTTGGAGTTCTAGGAGTTGGGATTTTTGAGATTACCTCAATTTTTACAGGGTCTACCTTGATTCCATCTACAAAAATGAATGTCCCAACACAATTACCTCAGTCATAATCATGTGGAATTTCTCTGTGCTCAAAGCAACATTAGTTTGTTCACAACAATCCATCACCTTTTCAAAATTAACTAACGTTGTTTCAAAGGCATCTACGTAGGGTGTAAAATCATCCATAAATATTTCAAGACAGTCATTCAAGAGATCAAAAAATATACCCAATATTTCCCTCTGAAAAGTTGTTGGTGCATTGCAGAGGTCAAAAGGAAGGACTCTGTATGCAAAATTACCCCACGGGCAAGTGAAAGTTGTCTTGTCTTGGTCTTCTGGAGCAATCTGTATTTCATTATAGCCACTGAATCCGTATAGGAATAAAAAAAAAACTTTTTCCTAGAAACAATATCTAGGATCTAGTTAATGAATGGTAAAGGGAAATGGTCCTTTTGGGTGGCCTTGTTAACCTCTCTATAGTCTACACAGACTCTCCACTTGTCGTTATTTTTCGGAACTATGATAGGTGGAGACACCCACTGGCTGTCAGAAATGGTGTAGATGAAATTAGCATTAACGATTTTCTGCAATTCCTCTTTCACTAAATCCTTATGTGCAGGATTCATTCAGTGTTGTTGTTGTCTACCTGGTTTGTAGTCCTCTTTAAGGTAAATGCGATGAGTGCATAGGCTAGGGTAGATTCATTTCATATCAGTATAATACCATGCAAATTCATTTTTATATTTCTGTAACAGTTGTATCAACAATATGTTTTGTTTAGCAGCCAAGTTAAGATTAATGTTTAAATATTTCCCAGCCTCAATTTCAACAAGACTACTGGCAGTATGTGGATTAGTTTTCAAATGTTCAATAATTGCATCATCTACCTCATCTTCTTCCCCCAGATCTCTAATGGAGGCAACAAAGATTTAATTTCTAATAAAAACATTAATGATATCATCCTTTGTTTCATCCTGAAAGTATTGTGCTTTTCCAAGTGTGAGGAGAGGTAGGGAAAGATAAAATTTACGTTCAAATTTATCCCACCAAGGACTATTCAAATCCATATGAGGTTTCGGTGTGGGGTAAAGGTTCAAGTTCTGAGTGGCCTGCCCATATGAGATCACCATAGATCATGGCCTACATCCGATATATGCATATGCAGTGGCTAGCCACTGTCTTCCCGAGATTAAAGGATGACCCCCCAGGTTGGATTTAAAATGAGAAAATCAGCCAAATAATTCCAAGAAGCCATAGTGATAACAAAAGCTTCTCTCATTCCCTCAGGTTTGACACGGGACCTATCTATTAATTCAATCATTGTGGGTGTAGGTCTAAGTCCATGAAGTCCTAGGGTGATAAATAAATCCTTGGTAATTACATTAATGGATGCCCCCAAATCAATCAAATTGTTGGTTATGGGTTGGTCATCAATATGGAGAGTCACTGTAGGATTCCCTGGGTCATTATATTTAGTCAACAAACGCTGATCAATCATAAGTTCAGATAGTTTCCCCATAACATGGATAGTAGGAGGGTATTTTGGTTTTCTTCCAGGCTTTCTGACATAGATCTCTCACTATTTTGGAATAGATAGGTACTTCCTTAAGAGCTTGTAACAAAAGAATCTGCACATACAAATTTTGCAATTCCTTGAGGAACTCTGATTCAGTTTGTGAGGCTGGTCCAATTTCAATTAATCTTTGAGGGTATGGAGGATCCTGAACCTTAACAGCCGAGTCAACTGTCATAGATGCACCAACCTTGCTTGGGTTGGTTGATGTAGAAACATCATGCCTTCCCAAGCTAGCTGCTAGTGTAACAACAGGTGTTGTGTCAGCATTACATGTGTAACAGTTGTCTCAGAATCGACTATATCCTTTCTAGGTGGCTCACATTCATCTTATGGTAATAATGGGAATATGTTTAGGTCTTATTACTTTTCTCGATCAAAGTTGAACCTCGTTAAGCCTAATAGGATTAATAAGACAAGTCTAGAAGGTAACTGGGAAGTTTATGCTCTGAGCTGCCTTATTATTCAGATTGGGGTTAGGTTGCATAGGTAATTGGGGTCGGACAAGAGGTGTAGGAGTTTGAAGAGAAGGAATTTGTAACTTTTGATGCATTGGTAGTGTCAGGGTACTGGACCTTGGCCATTACCTCTCCAATTCTTTCTCCAAGGATGAGATTGCAATGGATGATATTGCATTAGTGGAGGGTAAGGCCATTGATTCCATGGTAAAGGAAATTGTGTTGAGGAAGGAATAGGATACTGCCATGGAATTTTTTTTTACTATTATAAAAATTATTCCAAGGATTAAAAGAGGAAAAATATGGAGGCATACATGTAGGTCATGGCTGCCATGGTCTCTTTGATCCAATGAAGTGGGGAGACTCAACATCTTCACTTTATTATTAAAGTACAACCTTCAATCTGGGTAGTTCAGGACATTGATCCATATAATGTGCCAAGTCACGGATGTTGCACAGGCTGATGTTATTCAGACCACATTCTCTTTCTAAATGCTTCTTTTTCCATCAAGCACAAAATATCTCTAAGGCTACTTCAAATTATTCTTGTGCTTTCTTAACTTGTACCGTAGTGATTTGGGGAATGAGAGTGCTAAGGAGGTCGGTTTTAAAATCCTCAAACAAATTTCCAATCTCTGCTATGGTTACTCTTCTACTTGTGGAATTCTGTATTCGAACTGAAGGGTCCTAAACTAAACTTTTCCCCTTGATCGATCCTCTTAAACTCCGCAAAAAGAGCTTCATTATTTATTCAAGCGGTTCTTGTGATATGTCTCCTTTTCCCAACAGATTCAAATGTTCCAAACAATCATATCTTATACCATTTATGAATATTGGTTTCATAATTTCTAGGGCTAAGTTACTAAACTTATACCTTTGTAAATTTTAATGGAATCATTCCATATAGTCTTCCAAGATCTCCTCCTCCTTCTGTGAAATTCTAAAGATCTCTTCCTTCAAATCCCTCGTTCGAAAATAAACTTAATAGTTCAAGAGAAAGGCTTCCATGATGTCATTCCAATTTTGAATCATGCCAACTCCCAGTCTTGTGAACCATCTTAATGTTTCCCCTTTTAGAGTAGTAGGAAACAATTTCAGCTTCTGGGCATCTGAAGTGTAGTCATAACCTCTACACAACACATTTAATTCAAACAAAAAGGTATGAATATCTTCAAAAACCATCCCTTTAAAGGATGGTAGGGATGATAAAGGAATTTTTTTCATAGGAGCTTCATCCCATGTCGCCACTATCGGGAATTCAAAAGTAACAGAACTATTTGTCTTGCCATTCTTGTCCCCCATGGTTGATCCTTCCTGATGGGATGAAATGACCTCAAAATATGCATGAGATTGAAAAAAAAATAAAGAATCAGGTTGTTTCAGGACCAACTATTTCACTGCACTACCGACATCGAAATGATGTTCCTCAGGTCCCTGATGCTCCCCATTGGTCTCCCCTTGTCCTTCAATTTTCAGATCTTGATCAATTATTTTCCACTACTCTTTCCAATCTTGTTATTGATATCAGGAGTGGGTATGATGTTTGAAGGGTGGTGAGGCCTAGACATGGAAGGCATCGGTGCCTTAGGCTTTGATATAGTAGCAACTTTATGTGGTCCCATCTTCCAATATCTTTGTATGAAGTAGATTGTTCATTTTTTGCTTTTGAGATCAGATCTCCAAAGAATGTATTTCTACCCAACTCTACACTCTTATTTTCGTTTTTATGACCCATATTTCATGTAGTTAGTAGAGTGTGGTGTGTTTGTGGATTTTTCTATTTTCCTACTGGCACACATGGGCCCTATGTGTATCAATTCATCCTACAAGTGCTTCATTTTCTACAGTGGTGAGCCTGCCCAAGTATGTTAGAGCAATGTGTAGGTTCTTACCTCTTGTCTTACCACCCAACAACTGTATAGCTGAGGACACACTAGAGAAAACATCCAAAAATTCACACTTCTAAGTTTCCAAGCGAGACTTTGGTGAGCCTACCCAGATGTGTTAGAGAAATGTGTCGATTCTTACCTCTCATCTTACCACGCAATTGTGTCACTAAAGACACACCAAAAAAAAAACCTAGAAATTGCACCTCTAAGTTCCCTAGTGTAGGAATGGTGAGCCCACCCAGGTATGTTAGAGCGATGCACAGGTTCTTACCTCTCGTCTTACCACCCATAAGTTATAGACTAGGTACACTCTATCATCTAACAAACAACTCTCACTGATTGGATCATCACTTCCATCCCCGAAAATGAGGCAAAATGTTGGACTGTGTTAATCATTGTGAAATGACTAAAACGGTACACATAAATTATCAATCTAGTGACATCTTTTATTTCAATGATAGCCAAATTGTCTTTGTCGATACATCAAACTAGAAGCAAATCCAAATAAAGAAAATCATTGTTGAATTAAATGTTGGAAGGAATCACTCATGTAGAAATGAAACGATCTACAGGATTGTGATCATGCCTCAATTAATTTGTACCTAGCATTCCACACAACAATTACCCAGCTGGTATCTCTAATCACACGTGTGTAACAACATGTATAATATTGGAATTGAAGCAGATCTATTCACAGCTAGAACAACAACAACAACACTTCCATTGATATATAAAGAAAATAAGAAATATATACATCTACCTTAACCATTGCAATCGATGCTAAAGAGGAGGGATCTTCCTCCATAGCAGGGCGCAGGAAGAGAAAGAACTCAAAAGGAAACTAAACCACACAATGTATGTAATAGCAACAATAGGATAACTTGCATTAATGTGACCAAAATTACAGATCCAAAGTAATATTTTTCTCCACTAACCTTTCAACCTAAAGGGTCGAGAATTATATAGTGGTTACATGTTCAAAAAAATGAGGGATGGATCAATCATGAGAATCTTATGATTCTCATGCTGATCAAAATAAGATGCATATAGTTACAACCACTTCTTAATAAATATTCTGACTAGAAGAATATAGATTACAATAAAAACTGCCTAAAAGTTGTTATCCTAAAATACAATACATAATGACTTCTACAACTATTGTGGAAATTCACAGCTGCAGCATAACAACAATAGAGGATAGGTTGGCATCAGAAGTTGATGATATCCAGTCATCAGTACAGCTGTAACAACAGTTTATCTAGTGGGTTTGTAACAACATCATGATGTAATAACATCGTGGTGTAACAGTTCGTTGTAACAGCATACCTTTAACTGCTCCTATACGCCTCATGCTCTATAGCTTTTGTACTAAAAATAACATCTGGAAGGAAAAAAAACACCAGAGAACTTCTCCAAACATTCATCTCTAGTTAGTCATAAAAAAGACATGATACATCATAATAATCGATGAAATGGCAAGGTAATGAAAATAAGGTGAAACAACGTTATTTAAGATACAAAGGTAGGAAAAAGAGGCGAAGATAGTCCCAATGGTTGTAGTCACAAGGTAAAATGGCAGAAACAGATGTAGGAAATAAGTACAAAATTGACAACCAAAATATGCCTTGGGGGTTTTGCAAATTTTTCCATAACAACACAAGGAATTGTTGTCTACAATTGATGGAGTGGACCCTTTAGACTTGAATCTTATTTAGTTTAATTTTGACAAGGCTATCATTTGAAATTTCCATCATATCACCTTCCATATTACCACGTGTGTATTTTAAAATAATATTTGTCTCACTTTCGCGGATGAAGGATCTTCCACTTGTGTCATGTCAGCATCATGATATAAATATCTCGTCTCTCCAACACTCGCTAAGTATAATACCACTCTTCAACCATTTCATGGACAAAATTTTGTACCCAAATAAGTTATTCCCATGCTTTCCATTGATCTAGGAGGTAAAATCATTTGTGTTGATGTTGAAGCGATCAATGCTACTTTGGAATATAACCTTCTCCTTGGTCGTAGTTGGTATTATGCCATGACCAGAATTATCTCATCTATATTTTGTGTACTTTTCTTTCCTCACGAAGGGAATGTTGCTACCATTGACCAACATTATTATTGCATGTCATCATCTCAAATTCTCACTATGGGGAACTTAGTCCCAATTGTGGGAGATAACCCTAGTTAGTATGAGAGTGTTTGCGTGGGATTTTTTAAAAGCTCATCTCTTATTGGGGTATTTCATCAGTTATCATCACCCGACATTACTTCATTTTCTTCTAAATATATTATGCATACGATCTCTTCTTGCATCTGTGGACCCCATAGACCTTCTACTCCTTGGGTGGTTTCACCTGCTCTTATGGAATTTAATCAAGGTAGTGAACCTCCCCTACTTCCTGCTTCCTTGGGTGGTTTCACCTGCTCTTATCACCAGCAACCTCGTCAATACCTCTTGACATTGGTCACAACTCCATCCTAATATGGACTGTGACTAGTATCCTTTTCCCACACTCAGCATCACATTTCTTGTTCACCATGACTCCCTTGATGATGAACCTCCTCAACTCATCAACTTGGAGGTCATGGATCTACCCATTGATGATCCTAGGGATATTATGCTTCTTTCTGCCTCTACTCCCCTCGATGCGGAAAAATTAGATCTTGGAAACATAAATCTTGAATTGACCCAAGGGCAATCTCCTCTGCCTTCCTTGGAAGATCCATCCTTAGACCAAGTCTAGTCTTGGGTTTCTAAGGCTGAACTTACCAATGAATTGTCCAACTCCTTACAACCTATTGACAAGCATATTGTACCCCCTTTATGTCTTGATCCTCCCTTATGTCCTCATGTTAATTTCAAGATCATGAGGTATGTTAGTATTTACTTGGCATCGTCAACCTTTCCAAATTGGGTAGTTTGAATTCCTTTGGCATGATCCCACATTGGCAATCTATATCGTCCCCACACCCTACATAAGTTCGCTTATAGAAACCCTTGGTCTTTTCCTGACTTTGTTCACCCTTTAGTGGGACCTATTAGATTGAGTTGCGCTTGTACATACTGTACATAGTAGTGTGACGATTTATATTTTTTGGTTTGGTGTGTGATGCGAGTATTTTTCATGCCTTCTTTATTCCAAAAATCCAAAAAATTAAAAAATATATGGTCTTGTTTTTACCTCCTCCATGTTTGTTTCCTTCATTATGTGTAACCATGAGTCTAGTCTTTATGGATGGATTTTACAGGACAAGGTAGTGTTTCTATTAGGATATCCATTGGGCCCGAGTTATGTTTCCTCTTACTGACATATAGGGGTAGATAATTTTCACCATCCTCATTGCATTTTGATAGTCAGTGCCATATTCATGCCTGTATGATCGCATCAAGTTGCGACATTATCCGCTTTCCTTTATGCATGACATCGCTTGGGGGTAGAGACTACCTTATCATGGATCCCATACTATAGCACCTTTTTTTCATATTAGTATCTATGCATTCATCTTTATACTCTTTTCAGAATCCCTCGTTCTAAACCACCATGACCTAGAATCTAAGCTTCATGTCCTCTTCTTCATCATATTTATGGCTATACCCCAAGAATTTCCACTACTTTCATCCCTTGTGATTTCCGCATTTTATCAACCTATTTTTGCACGATGAACCTTGGTTTCTTCATTCCATCGTCATCATCTTCTTGGACTACCATTCACTCTCACTTGGTTTTTTACCATTTCTTGGAGGAACCACTACGGAGAGTGTTACTATTAGCTATCCTCTTATCCTCTTTATCTCATGAGTAGTTCCATAATAACTACAACCAACTGTTACCCCTTATACTACTCATTCCTCTAGGACAAGTTTTATTTAATCTATTTTAAGAATCCTTATTTTATAAAATATTGTCATGTGAACTTGTATCCTTCACACTCATTAAATTAATTTAAGGGTTGTCTATTCAGTATAATTTTAACCCTTTTCTGAATTGGGTATACTAGTTACAAAAAAAAATACTCTAGTATACTATGGCTAGAAGGTTCTCCCTTGTATACTTTTATCTCCTTCAAGGCTTTGGAGACTAAATTTACAAAAAATGAATGTATAAAAAGAGAAATGGAAGGGAAAATTCATCTCAAATAGTCAAAAAAATGGCAGCGTTATTCTTGTTTCCCTTGAACATGGAACCTGTCTGCACTATTATCTCACAGTTGGGTTTTAACTTACATAGGAGTCGTACCTAACACATGAGTTTGTTTACTCCTTTGAATGGTTACTCTTCTAGTCATATGTAGTGTGTTTCAATGCCTCCTACATTGTTGCAAGATACCATGTGGTTCTCATTATACATGTTGCCAAGTCACTCTTGTGTCATGTCGTTATGTGTTTAAGCGAAGTCTCAATTTGTGTCAGCCATCTATAGTAGCGTATTTAACTTTTTTAGTTTTCCATCCTATGTTAGTTATACTTCATCATTTCATTACTTCATCTATCCATCACATCATCTTGATTTGTTCCATGTTAATTTATGGGGAATACATCAAGGCCCTCCTTTGATGGATCTTCTCCTTTCGACTTAAGCTCATTGTATAGGAGCTTGATCTAGGAATCAGTAGTACCTTGGAGCTTGCAGACCTCAATGGTATGATTCCATTTGATCCATAGTGGGTTTACATCATTGACTCCTAATCATTCAATTTCACTAGTGTTTGATGTAAGCTCCTCTATTCACACTTGGTGGAGTGTACTAGGTACCTTGGGGTCCATTTTCCTCATTGGAGCATTATTTCACGTTAGTTACTGGTTTACTTGATTGACTTGTAATCAAAAAATTTCTACCATGCTCCAAATTAATAAATCTATTCATAACTTTAGATTCGTACCATTAGAATTATGTCTAAGACCCTTGGTCATGTACATCTCACTCTTATATGGCACCATTCCTAGGTTGCATTGGAGTTATGTATTATTTATATACTTTGAGGGCTCTTCTGGGTCACCTCCTATCAATTATGTTTCTATATTCATACTAATGTATATTGTGACATATATAGACATTGTATTTTCTCATGGCTATGATATTTTTGATTAGTGACATGGATCCACTGTGTATTGTTTGTGGCCATGTATTAGCATTTCATGTCATGGATTCACAGTGTATGTTTTGTGGCCATGTTAAATATATCTTTATGATTGAGCATGGGTATGCCTTCCTTGGACATGTTAGTGGAAAATTTGAGACTTCATCATTTGATTTACTCTGAGCCAGCTTCATAGTATTGTCTCCTTCCTCCCATTTTGAGCATTGATTATTATTGTAATACATTTCAACCATCAATTTCTCTTCTAACCTCATGCGTTAAGGGGCATTTTCTATATCCCTATTTTCCATTCAATTATAGAGAAATAAATTCAAGTTCAACTTACCTCAGTTGTTGGCTAGAATGCATCCCCTTTTCACCGTTTCTTTTAGTCACGTGAGATTTATCCCATGTTAAAAAGGTAAAATTACATAATTGAGAAATTGCACATAATTATTTTTCCAAAATATTATAATTATGAGATAATAATTATTTCATAATTGAGATAATTGAGAAAAATCTCATAATTGTGAAAATGGTTTCTAGATTTTTCCATTCCCAAGGATATGAAATTGACCCACTTGTGTATGAGTTGGATAAGGGTCCATTATTATAGAAATTTCCCAACTTCTTGAGCCCATAGGTGTCTTGATACATTCTCCCAAAGGATAGAATGAGCCTATATCATATCACCAAGAGCAAATGGGGTTAGATCAAGTATCCACACTATTGCGTGAGAGCTATGTTGTATTTGGAGGAGAAGACCATGCTACAAGCTTGAGGAGAGGATCTCCTTTGTTGGAAGGTATAAATTTGTTGTAATTTCATTTTTGATTAATAGATACATGTAAATTTTCTATATTCATGTTTTGAATATGTTTTATCCTTCCATATGTTGGTTTTAAGCTGAAAGGCCCTTCACAGAAAGGCCATTATTTTCTTTTTTCGTTTTTTTTGGTGTGCAGGGTCTTATTTTATTGCATGTGGAATGATATATTCAAGTGAAAGGGTGCTTCCTATGAATCTTATCCAATATATTCCATGGATCTTCGAGGATACCAGGTTTCCTCTTTTGATCTCTATCTTATCATGTGCAAGTGTTGAATGTATTTATTTGTATAACAAAGGAATGGGGATTAACTCTTTGATACTTTTCATGATCACACACAAATATTTATCCAAAATTATGCAAGAAAGTACTATAATACATAAAAAAACATAAAAATATAATTCCAACAGAAACAAAGCTTCATTTCATTAATATCAAAGAACTAAAATATGGTTACATACAGAATGGAAATAAGCTAGCCCAAAAAATGGTATCTTATCTCTGAGAAGATATGTGGTGGCTACACACCTTTGAACTGTGTTACAATGAGGCTCAAGGGCCTTTTTATTATTGAACAAAAAGGGAAAAATTTAACTCGAGGAGATGGAACTCAATTAGTTTGTGGGCCCCGTTGGAGTTAGTTGGGCAGCCAAATTCCAAGGGTCGTAAATTGGTCATATTATCTCTATTTTGTGCATATGATACCTTTTCAGAAATATATCTCTAGTATGAAAATATTATACATATTACCTAGCATATTCTTATAATATTTTTGTGATATCTAAAGAAATTCCATTTAAGGGGTTAAAACTACTCCAGATGTTCAAGACCCAAAAACTACTAAAATTAGTAAATGCTGCTATAAATAAGGAAATTGATGAAACTGACTGGGGATCTAGGTGGAATAGGTGGGTGGCCATCAATATACACCTAGATCAGTCCTCCCCCCTTAGGAATCAATGGTCCCCAGTGCATGCAGAGCCTCCATGAGGTGAGGTAATCTATGTTGAACTTTGTCCCTGGTGAACCACTTGCCCTGGTGAAGGAGTTGGCTTAATTTTACAAATTGATATAGTTGGATCCTCTGTTGGCAGGAGTTATTGATATGTTTGTCCATGATCTGATCATTTGTGGATTGTTCCATGTAGTCTCGGTTTAACTATGTGGGTGTGATTTGTTCTGTAATATCAGATGTGTCTAGTAATGGTGGAAGGTATGGCCAGAGGTGGTTCACATTGAAAACTAGGTGAAAACCAAGGAATGGTGGAATGTTGAGCTCAAAGGAATTGTCTCCTACAGTCTTGGTGATGTTGTATGGACCATATGAGAGTGGCTAAAGGTTTCGGTGGGATCCAGCAAGGCACTCCTTCTGCAAATGTATCCAAACTTTGTCACCCACCTGCAACTTATGTGGCACACGATGTTGATCATGTCGGTACTTGTACTTAGTCATGGATCTGTCCAATATGCCATGGACCTAATGGTGGACGTGATAAATGCGCTCAATGAAGTTGTTTGCACTGCAAACTTTAGATTGGACATGAGCCAAATTTCCTGAGTAGCTACAAATGTTATGGCCACATCAATGGGTCATAGTGGTTGGAATCCCAATCCCATATGAAAGGGGTTATTGCTAGTTGAGCTATGGGTAGCTCGATTGTAGTTGCGATGGAAATAGAGAAGGGTTTCATCAGATGGATGAGGATGTTGCGAGTTTTACATGTGTAGAATGTGCACTATCACCCTGTTGACAACCTCTGTTTGGCCATTAGTTTGGGGGTGGAAAGTTGTGGGATTAGTGAGCTTGGTATCCAGCATCAATCAGAGACTTAACCAAAATGTAGTGAGGAACTTGCTATCCTAATCTAAGATAATGGCTTGTGGGATCCCAAAGTGCACCCACACTCATTCAAAGAAGAGTTTTGAAGTGGCCTTTGTTGTGATACTCTTCTTGTAGGCAGCCAGAACGACCATCTTAGAGAATTTGTTGATGACCACGAAAAAAATTCGTTGTTATGCTTAGTAGAAGGAAGTCTCGACATGTAATCCATGGAGATGGATTCCCAAGGTCGACTAGGAGTAGGAAGAGGAGTATATAGGCCTTACTTATTGATGGTTGGTTTGGAAATGGCGCAGACGATACAGGATATGATGTACTTCCAAACCTCCTGTAAAAGGTTCGTCCAATAAAAATACTTTTGCAGTACTGCCATTGTTTTCTCTACCCCGAAATGTCTAGCGACCCAGCTATAGTGCACTTCCAAAATAATCTCGGCACACTTGGTTGAAGTAACACAAAAGTGTCCCAAGTGACCTAAAAATGCATCGTAAAGGTGATAATTTGGAGGTTTCTTTCCTTACAGGAGCATCTGGCACATTTTTTTGAATTCTGGATCACTCTTGTAAAGAGTCGGCCACCCTAAAGTCTCGTGCCCGCAAGAGTCAATCACAATGGTCAACGCCATGACTGATGGTCAGTTGAGGCAATCTACAACATTGTTGGTCTTTCCCTTATTTTACACAATGTCCAGATGGAAATATTGAAGGTATGTAGACCATTTTTTATGGCAATCATTTGGTAGCTTCCCTTGTGTCTGTATGAATAACAAGGGTTGGTGGTTTGTGTGGATGACTGTTTCATTTGCCAAAATGTAAAGTTTCAATTTTTGGTAGGCTTGTACAATGGAATATATATCTTTTTCACAGGTGGGATACTTTCGATACTGTGTCTGAAAGTGTCTCACTATGATATGCCACTAGATGCCCCTACTGAGTAAGAATTGCACCAATAACATAGTTGGATACACTTGTCTCAATCTCAAATGGATATTTTAGGTCTGGTAATGTGAGAACTGACGCATAGTAGAGTCGATGCTTTAACTAGGTGAATGTCTTTTTTTGGAAGTCCGAAAAAAAATAACTTTTCTTCAGACTAATCAAACAGATGGAGGTAGGTGGTGCTACCTATGGTATCATGTATAACTTATTACCCAAAGTAATAATAACATTGTGAGACCTAGATTCAGACACAACATGTTGCTTCCACATGTATGGTTGGCCTAATAATAACTCACAAATTTTGAGAGGAGAAAGATCACACAATATCTCATGCATGAAGGCCTTGATATTGTAGGTGAGGTGACACTGCTTGCTGATGTAGAGATATTGTCCTTGGTGAAGCCACCTAATGGTGTACGAATGTGGTTGTGTTGTGGTAGGTAGGCCTACATGTTTCACAACCTTTGCTGAAATGAGGTTATTTTGGCTCCCGCTATTGACAATGAATTATAGCAGATAACCCTTCACCCACATTTGTGAGTGGAAGAAGCGCTCCCCCTCACGGATATTGAGCTCCTGCTGACAGAATTGATTCTATTATGGCAAGAAGGAGACAAACAAAGGAGGGACACACGAAACATCATTCAAGGACGAAGGAGCGAGAGACATCGGAGAGAAAAACGAGACACGAAGACCCGCCGAGCGAAAATGAACGGGACAAAGGAGAAAAGGGGTAGGCTGGGGAAGTTCGAGGTGAGCGAGAGAAGAACGAGAGGGAAGAGTACATTTACGGGCGGACCGACAAAAGAAGCCGGCAGAGAGAAACGCGGAGACAGGAAAGAGCGGGACAGGAAGATTGAATAATGATTCAACAGTGATGTTTAAACTCTGGCCAGCAAAAAGTTTGTAAGTTAATTCACTGTATAATGAGGAAGCTATTTTAGGATTATTATGCATCTATCGAGTTAAACCCTGTGTGAACATATGAGTTTTGGATGAATGATAGTTGATTTCTGTACAACCAAGTTGATAGTGATTCTGCATGGGATTGGAATAAATTGATGTCAGTGAAATTATCTAGTATGCCTAGCCATACCTGTAGAAGAAATTAGAGGGATTGTTATTTATTGGGATAATACTGTGAAACTATAGTTACCCTGGTGCCACAGTACACGCTTTTGTATATCTAGTGAATATTTAATGGTCGTGCGAGGAAAGACCGACCATATCAGAATTGGTATGAATTCTCGTGAGGGATTATGAAGGTTCGTTGAAAATTGAAGGAGACAATGTAGAGGGAGGCGTTTCCGTCGAAGATGGAGGTTGTATAACATAGGCGCAGAAGAAATACAAGTGGGCAGAGTTAAGTCGAAATGGTTGAGGAGTAGAACCGAAACCATGAGAGCGGAACCGTGACCAAGAGGAACAGTGAGCGTGGTTTGGAGTGAACAGTGACGACGGTTTCCGGTTTACATCGCACCGCTTTTGTGGAGCAAGCGGTTTTCCCCATTCGCAAGCGATTCCATAGAAAGCTCGACACGTGGCATTGGGCGAAGTTCCAAAACCGCTGTTCAATGCGCGCCATCGTGCATTAACCATCGACCAAAGACACGGAGCGATATTGACACAAGTCGTCGATCTGGAGGGAAGCAATCTGACGGTGATCATATTGGGAGGTAGCACGGAGTTTAACCAAAGGTACAGGCATATGTATTCCATTGAAGTCCCGCCAATCGTATATGTGGGCCCAGAGCCAAAGGAATGTTATAAGCGGTTCAACTGAATTATAACTCGAGATATATATTTAAAATTCTCAAGGTCCAAAACATATATATGTGCTGATATATATATATGTAAAATATCAAATCTTGTATGATGCATCCATATGTGGATTTATTAACCATTGGAACCTTAGTTATAAGGTTCAACGATAGAATAAAAGTCCAGAATATGTTAAAGATGTTTATTTAAGGGTCGCTGGGTTATTAAAATAAGGCAGGGAGATTAAGGTTGAAAGGTGGCGCACTCGTACTGTAGCCAAATTTTACTGTGGGGAATACATTGAATTAAAAAGTTGTGGAAAATATTGAATTATCTACCAAAAGAAATGTGAAAGACCTGGGGAAAATGGGACTGTGCAGAGTTACCGCTATCAATGAGTTGATAATTAAACTTTGTGTTTTCTGTATTTACCAAATTTGGACTTCTACAAAAAGGAGCTATTCCTTGTGACCCAAATCCTTACAAGTGTATTAACAAAGATTCATCATGCAAAGGTTTCCACTACAGAAATTGAAAGTATTGAAATTTCCCAGCAGTGATATTAAAAGACAGTTATATGTACCACAGTTATACAACTGCAATGAAGAAGAGAGCCTACAAGAACGAAAGGGAGAGAAACAACAGCAGAAAAGACAAATCCAGTCAAGCCAAAATCCAGAAAAGAAGCTGAGTGAAATTGAAGTGTGTAACTGAAAATCTGAATGTAAATGTTGTAATTAATTTTTTTTTATTGTTTGTGATGCATTGGCAAGTATCCTAAGGAAAAGAAAAAAATCCCACTGTGGCATGAAAATTTGTACATATTGTTATAAATCTAAAATGAGTTAAATAAAAGGAATGAATAGACAGAAGCCAAAGAGTCATGACTGTTCACTCAAAATTCCTTGTGAAATACAAACATTCATGTGAGGAACTCTATAAATAATATCAACTGGATATGCAGAAGGAAGTAAGAGAGAGTAAATATAGAAAAGGCAGAGTATAGAAGAGACAGGCAGAGAAGATTAAGAAAAGAAAAGAGGAAAGAGAAGCTACAGAACAAAGGTGATATCTGAGGTAAATCAGCAAACATTCAGTTTGATAAATTGAAGAAGTTGGAGCTTCCCTATCAAGTTGCAGCTTGATAGCTGTCAGTTGTAGCTGACTGAGGTTGGAGCCTCCTGTAGGTTGGTGCCTGCAGAAAATTGAAGGGAGTTGGTGCTTCCTTGCAAGTTGTAACTTGCAGAATTGAGGATAGAGCCTCCTGTAGGTTGGTGCCTGCAGAAAACAGTGGTGAGAGGGAGTTGGAGCTTGCCTTTGCATCACAACAATAATAAGATGTGGTTTTCTCCCTTTTTGGGTTTCCACTTACATATGTTGTCTCTATGTGTGTTTCTTATGTGTTGATGTGATTCTTTCAATCTGCTTAATTGTTTGCTGCTCTCAACATAAGTATGGTGTCACCTTAATTTAATATTAGCTACAACATTTTAAGAGTGTTCACATAGTAAGCTGTAAATAATAAAAGGCTTATGTATGTATTAAATGAGTTCACCCCCTCTCGGTTTAATTAAAGATTCAACAACCTCGGATCTTAGTGGTGGAAACGGTAGCACTGGGCTCCACATAAATAATATGCTTCCCTTTGTCACTCCCCTTATCAGGTTTTTACTCATATTTTGAGCATGCATCTGATTCGCAAGCCTTCAGTTCGGCCACCAATGACTTCTTAGCTCAACACTCAATCATGTTGTGAGTGGAGCTCTTACTTAACTTACACCACTTTCTTATGTCCTTATTTTTCTTTGTGGTGTTTTTCTTCGCTTGCAGATTCAATGGGTTACCATGGGTTGCCCCGCCTTGGCTTTTTCCTTTGTTTTGCGTTTTCACAGTGCCTTTCCCTTACTTTAGATTCACAATTCCAAATTCTCACTTCTTCTATTTAAGCTTCTTCTAGACCTTGAAATCATATTGATAGGAGGCACCAAGCAAGGAGATGTCTAGGAAATCCATTTCATCATGGATGTAATTATGCAAACCACTGCAGTACTTGAGTACCAAATACTATCTGGAATCCTTGATGCCCAACTTCGTATGAAGGGAATTGAAACCATTTGTGAACTCTGGCACATATGGATCCCTTCCCTGTCGGAACATGGTCCACCTTATGTATTTATCTTCATAGCTACCAATAGGGTAATATTTTTTCTTGATGGCGTCTCGGAAATATTTCTAAGTGGGTGAAACTGAGAATAGTGAGGGTTCCCCCTTATCCTTTTGCTTAGAGTAGGCTTCCCACCAATCCTTGACATGGGGGGAGGCTTTCAGGAGTGAAAAAGCAATCTTTTCTCGGTTAGAAATTCATGAACTAAAAAATACCCTTCCAATATATTTAACCTTTTATCTATGACATATGCATCTATCTAGCCTTCAAATATGTGAATGTCAAAGTCAAATTTCACCATAAAAGTTGTGGAGCTTATAGAGTGGATGTTAGATAAATATACACTACAAGGAAAAGACCCTCTAGAAGAGGTTATAAAGGAGGTTTTTAGTGTTATAAAATTGGCTAAAATTGTCAAAAAAACATTTTCTACAACATCCTTTTATTGATACAGAGATTTTGGCAGAGCTTTTAATGAAATTTCAGCACTACCAAAAAAATTGGGCAGTCAAAGGTTATTACGGATGTTTTTTATATCAGTACGCTATGAAGGTGTCAATGTACCAGTGCGTGTCAACTAGGTGGCCCGAGACAGTCAAAGGTGCATGCACCAGGCTGTCAAGGTATAAAACCGCATCAGGGCGCAGTGTTCATGATACAATGCACAGGGCAATTATAATTGGTCTTGGAGTTTGTGCGGTGCCCATAGGTCGTCTAACCACACCGGTACATGGAGTTATAGAAAGGCACCGGTGCGTAGTATCCAAAAAACGCACTGTTTGTTGTAATTCATATTGGTATTTATGAAGTGCCCATAGGTTTTACAAATGCCTCGGTGCATAGACTCACATAAATGCACTGGTGCACAGTATCTCACAAATGCACCAATATTAAAAATTGGTATTGGTATTTGTGCGGTGCATATATGTCGTAGAAGCACATCGGTGTGCTATATCATACAAATGCACCAGTGTACAGTAACTCACACGCACCAATGTTCATTTTGTATTTTTTAGAAACATCGACCTGTGACAATGAAAGTATTGTGATTTTTTAAAATTCATTATTCATCAAAATATGACAAATATCTTATTAGTGCATTTGAATGTGATGTTTGGATTAATTTTTTATATCATATCATCAAATTTCACATCTCTTCATTATAATATTTAATCATCCATAAATTTAATCAGTCATGTTACATTTCACAGCGACAATGGAGAACGCAATAGAATAAATTAAAACACATTTTATTTTATATATATATATGAATAAGATAGTATTTTTCATACGAAATTGGATAGTTCTTGGTATCCCTTTGTCTTTCAATTGGGACACTATGTCCATTACATTAAACAAAATGTTTGATTTCACAGACAAATATTTCATAAAATACAACGCCTTGCTTTGATATCCAAACACATTAATCATCATTCTTCACTTGAACTGTTGTCACTGCTAGAGCTACTTCCATGACTTGGGTTATTTTCAGGAATGTTTTTTTCATGGTGTTGATTTTTTTCTTGATCTTCTTCACCTTCCATCTACAAACGTAAAAATAAACTGTAATGAGTGTATATACATTGGTGAGAATAATGAAAAATGAAATATTAAATAATATACATCAATTTAAATCGAAAATAAATGACGTACCATAGCAACAATTGACTCATGAACTATACACATTCTTTCAAAACCATGTAGTATGCCATCTTTCAAGATTTCATCTGTTGGCACAATTCCATACTTTGTTTCCTACAATTTTATATCCCATAAAAAATCATATATTTAATATAAAAGATTTTTTTGTTCTATTAATTATAGACAGAGCTAAGTAAAACAAGATCGATAGATGCTTACAAATTCCACAATTAATTTCTGATATGCCGACATATACTCACAACCCATATTTAACTAAATGTCAATCAATTCGTCTGATGGTTCTTCTTTGTATGTTAGCACTTGTTTGAAGACATTCAATGATGATTTTTGTAAAACAACTTAAAAATATACAAAAATGAAATCTAGTAAGGTTGTTATAAGGAAGTACTAATTACTCACAAACTTAGATATCAACCCTTTTCTTCCCTGTCATCATGTTTTATGCGTTGAATGGGTTCCATTTTCTTTTCTTTTATGTAATAAAATACTTGAAAATTATTATTTAATGCTAAATTATTTATTTATTGTACCTAATGATCGAAAAATTCAATGATTAAATAATACATTTTAAGCACGTTGTTGTTGACATGGCTCCTCCTACGATGCAATTTTGTCCATTTCTTTGACCATCTCCTTCTACACCTTTTTGGACATTCCTACTGGCATATTTCTGATATCAGCTCGTTCATATATTGAAATTTTCATAATCTTCCTAAAAATGTATCATGACATTAAAATATTTAATTTTTATATTGATATATGAAAGATAAATATAAAAAAAGTGATAATTATAAATGATATTTATAAATAATTGTAGACAAACATTTAAAGAAATATCACTTTTCATTCCTTTTTTTTTTTTGTTGTACGTTTTTGCTATTAAAATTATGACATGTCTCATTGACCAATTCTCTGGAAACTCTTCCTGTTGTTTAGATAAAATTTGGTTCTTGGAATCATTGGATTTATTTTTGTATTGTAAGTGGAAAGAATGTCTATACATTCGTTCCACTAGATCCCTCAAACTTTTGTAGAATTTTTTCCCCCTTTCGTTAACCTCCAGCACCACTCCATATGAGCTAAGGAGAAATTCATTTTCATTTGCATGTTCTATTTTTTTCTTTTCTTAGAACAACATTCCTTTTCTGAGTTGTTGGTCCCTGTAGAACATTAAACATATGTGAATTAATATATTGTTTGACACATGTTACCTTATAATTTTAAGTATATTATTGTTAGCCTCTCTCACAAAAACAATAATAAATCCAAACATAAATTAATTAATTAAATATTCCAAGTTAGGAATATGTGCCTAACTCTTGGGTTTTTCCTCAAATATTGGAGTTTGTTTAGTAACTCCTATCTTGGTGGGTTTTTGGTGAGAAATTATCTCAATAAAAGGAGTCTAAGATAGCACAAACTATCTTAGACATTGTCTCTCATCTATTTAAATTGCAAATTAAATTCTTTTAATAAGTGAGAATGACGAGAATGCCATGAGGCTGAAGCCTGTTTTCCACCATCGTTTTGTCTGGTTTTGTATCTGTGTTTTCTGCAATCTGTTTATGAGTTATTTCATTTCTAAAATATGGTATTAGAGCCAAGGAGAAAGTTGGTCGATGGTCGAGTCAGAAGTCAACCTGGAGTGAACCTGCATTTTGTGATGAAGTTTTTTTTAATCCATCTGCGTTGTTTAAGAGTTATCTATGTTGTGCATGGTGGAGCAGCCTACAAATGTGGAACATCGTGAAATTTTTTTGGCAATAGTGAGGACAGTGGACGGTGCAAAACCTTGCACTCACAGCCAAGTAGCATTCATGCAACGTTATCAAAGGCTCTTCATAGGCTCTGGAGTAGCGTTGGTTGCTGTAGGAGCACAACAAATATTTATTTTGTATGTGAAGGAGCTTGTTGGAGAGAAGGAGATCTAAGTCGTAGAAAAATCCGCTGCATTGCAGTCCCGCCCTCGTAGTCCAGATCTCCGAATGTGCAGAGTAAGTTTAGTTCCTCTATAGAAATTGATGTTCTTTTGAGTTTAGTTTCAAAATCCTCAGATTCGTGAGATTGCTGAGACAGTGGAATTGAGCCAGTGTCTTCGTCTTGAAGCCCATATCCTCGAGCTAGGCCGCCCAGCTTCACCCTCTGCTAGTAATTTTTTTCAAAATTCTGGACATGTATGTGACTTTATGTCCTCGAGGTGGAAATGCTTGAAAATATTTTTAGGAGACCTCTGACTAATTGCAACTACTTCACCGAAATTGAAGAATTGGATCATAACCCCTCTTGCGAGTCCCCCAAAGCAGCTCTTAGAAAGTGAAGGAAGATCGACAAAGACCTTGTCATAGAGTATTCGTTCACTAGATGTGAAGAGATTTACTGCCATTTTTAAAGTCTAAATCTAGTTTGATATCTCAATCTCTAGAAGCTCCCATTGAATCCTTTGCACATCCTCTCAAACCTCGATTTGGGCCTGCCTAGGATTATTCACATTGATGATCACACTGCCTTGGAGCATCTAGGCCAAGGTCACTTTCATAGCATATGACGAGGTTTTCTTCGAATCGCTGCTCCCAGATTCCAGTAAGGCCACAACACCGGCTTTTCCACTCCCGGACATTACAGACACAGGTTGGGTGTTCGAAACTCGGGGAGAATTTTTCAGAGAAATCAATTTCTCGCAGAAATGGCTTGAATCTTCAACTTACGATTGCTGAGCAATGAGAAGATTGAGAAATTGAGATCCGGCTTCCACTACTGCAGATTTGAAGCTTGCAAACGACTACGTGACTTTTGACATTCCCACAAATTTTTTAAGGTGTGCTTTACAAAATCCAAAAAAAGTGTGCTTTAAGTGTGATTTAAGTGTGCTTTAAATATGAAACAACCATTTTTTTTATTTTTTTTTAAAAGTGACTTCATACATGTTTTTAAAACAATTTGAAAAAGGGGAGTATGTAAAGGTGAATTATAAAGGTTTTCTTTTTTGGCATAATAAGGAGTATTTGTAATTTTTTTTGGAGTATTAAGTTTGATGTTTCAAAGTTTTGTAATTTGGAGAGATAAGTTTGTTTTAAACAACAAAAACAAAAAAAGTGGAGTGAGATTTTTTTTTTTTTTTTTTTTTAAGTGAAATTATTTTTGTAATTTTGGGAGTACCAAGGTGCATATTTTGTAAATTTGGAGTGATAAGGGAAAGCTATTGTTGTAATTCAAAGTATTTTTTTACTTTGAGAGAGATTGAGTCGGTGAATATCCAGATTTTGAAGACAAATTGCTTCCGAGAGTTGTGAGCTTGGCATATTCATTACTTGAGGGTGGAGATTTCTTATGTACTCAATATTTAATAAAGATATCATTTTTTGGTGATTGTGTCCTAGATCCGCTCGAAATTGAATAAGGGGATCTTGGGTACACCATGGGTGTTTATGATGGCGAGTGTTTTTATGGATAAATGTTGTTGTTTTTTATTTGTGTCTAGTTGTGACACATCAATGATTTCATTTAATATTGCCTACATAAAGTTCAATATCAGCAAGCACAAAACATGTAACAAAATAGCTATAAGGCAGGAAAATTAAGCTCAACACATGCAATTGTGTCACTACAAATAATAATCGAAGTTTTAAAAATTGGCTTTCTACTTCAACTCAATACAATCAAGTTCATGAATCTGAAAACTCCAGTGTTTCAAAGAAAAGTCTTCATCAACGTTCTTGCAAATCCATTTCAGAACTTGTAATCAAATTCATTGTTTAAGTGAATCATTAAAAATTCATTGTTAATGAATTTTTAAGAGAACAAGTGAATCATTAAAATAATTGTAATCTTTCTTGGGTGCATTTTCGACGGTGTTCGACACCCTTCCTTTAAGAAATATCAAGTGAATGCATGAATTTTTACCTCTAAAACAAACAAGAAACAAGTTCACATCTCCTGCAAGCGAGCGTGAGTATTCATTCAAGCAATTTGCATCAAGTCGGTACAAAGATCAAACCTTCAAGCGAGCTAGAGTGAAGTTCAATGCAACAACCATCAAAGCAACCAAACAAGTTCAACTCTAACACCAATAATTATTAATGAAAATTAAAAAAAGAAAATCATATTGGATCGGTAGTTATTTTTTCATTCACTTGATTCATCCTTTTGCAATTTTTCCATCAAGCTTTTACGCTTTTCTGATCCTAGATTAGAAATAATCTTATTGAGCCTCGTCATTTTGTGGCATTGCATGATACACAATAAACAATACATATTAGTTAAACTTACATAAGTTAAAAAATAATGTTTTTTTGTAAATAATTTACAAAGAACTTGCCTTTTTTTCTTTTCTTGATGTGTTATCAGTATTTTTGTTACTTGATCTCTTGTCAGCCATTTCTTTATCAATATGAAACCTGTACCATATCATTCATTAATATATTTTATAAATGAATTGTCAACTTTTCGAGTAAAAAAGAAACATCTCAAGAAAATAGTGCACCATTCATGGTGTACGTACCGACGTCGATGCGTGGGTGTCTTATAAACGCACTGCAAAAATAGTAGAATAGACCATACGATGCTCTATGTCAAAAAGAAGCAAAGGTGCATTACATGTTAACCACTGCACCGATTAACATAGAGAAAATAATAAAAATCATCCAGTGTTATTTTTTGTTTCATAAATGCCTCACGTAAACAAGGGACCACCATACGATGCTCTTTGTAAACTAGGAGACTCGATGCGGTGTGTTATATGTTACATGGTGCACCGATTAACACAATAAAACTTTTTTTTTTGCGAAACAACATGTTCACTATGCGCCATAATGAAATAGCGCACCAGTGCCCTATTTTACATATGGCGCATTGATTAAAAAAAAAAATATGTCGCAGTACTTTCGCAGTGTGCTGGGATAATAAAGTGCACCGGTGGACTAGGTTTTGTAGGGTGCACCAATATTTTTTTATTTTTTTCAAAAATTCACGCAAGGGCCAACATGGATTGGGATCTAACTATGCAAGTCGTCTCGTGGGTTGGATGTCTTAAGCCTATATATAGAAATACAAAATCCATATAAATCTAAAATGAAAAGCCCTAATTTTAAAATCAGAGAAACAAGGGGAAGAAAGGGCAGAAACAAAAAGAATGTAGGGTTTAGGGTAAAAATGGATATTTTTTTTATTTTTGTTTTTTGTTTCTAAAAATGAAAAAGAAATTGAATTTTTTTCTTACATCATAAAAAAAACTGCAGAAAAAGTAAAAAAAAACAATAAACTTTAATCATGAGATTGTTTGAAATTCTATATTACAAGGTTTGAATCACCAGAGGTTTGGAATTCTGATTGTCTGAATACTTCTGTTTGAACTTATCTCACTACTCCACTGTGCTCTTCCACTCTATTGCTCTAGGTATGTTTCTTGCAAATTTATGGCTGAAAATGTTTTCAAAAATAGTGAAATAATGAAAAGTGTTTAGTATTTAAAGAATTGTTTTATGAAATTAGATTTTCGAAAATATTTTTCCGCCCATTTTTCAATTTACCACTTTTTTTCACTTAAAGAAAATAGATTTGCACTTTTTAAATTTGCGGTAATTCTTCGCCGGTGCATCACTTAATATCACCACACCAGTGCGTCCATTTATATCTCAACACCGGTGCGCATTAAAGAAATTGCACTGGTGCGGTGATCTATATATTAGCACCAATAACAAGAAGTCCATTTTTAATTCACTGAAACTACATTTAGGTGTGTGCACCAAAATTTATTGGTTATTTTGCTCAAATGCAGGGAGAAAATATCATAATTATATCGAATGGAAAATTCTTCAAATCCAGCTTGTTCCATAACATTTCTCAAATTCCATCGTGGAGTTCACTCTATCCATCTCAAGACGTAATATTTGATTCAAATTTTATTTATATTTTCATTATTTAATTGAATTTATGTTTTTTATCCATGTCAATCATGCACATATTAATTAAATTTATAATTTATACAAATTTTCAGGTTCACACATATTTAAAATTGAGTTCAGATGCACAAAATATTCAAATGTCAACTCCAAAATGTCATAAGCTCTTATCAGGAACAACATACCGCAAGGCGCATTTGGTAGATGAAAATGGACAGCTGCTTCACCCTGCCAATTGTAACAATATTGCATCTTCTAGCCACAATCCTAGGAAATTAATGATGGTAATAATTATAATTGTTTGGTATAATGATTAATGTAAATATTTCAATGTTAAACCAATTAATCATGCAATATTTTCAATGTGGCTACTAATTGATATCATATATTTTTTACTAATCATGTTCAAATATATATATTTTTTTAATTATTAGGATTTTAATGATGATGAGCGACCTACCTAACACTTTCAGTTGCACCCCACGACAATGTAAAATCGAGAGAATACTGAATTAAGAGAAAAAATCGGAGAAGAACGATACCAAGAATGGTTGAATCAACCACCGATTCAATTCCCTCTACATCTAGATTCACCAATTAGGAATGACTACAACAATAGTAGTTCTTTAATAGCTGGAAATGGAGGCAATCAAATAGAGGTTGGTATGGATTATTACTTAAGGGATATGACTGCCATGGAGAAAATGTTGTTAGATTCATTACAAAAATATGATCAACTAGAGGATGATTCTCATATCGCTGACACCTTTTTCGAAAGCCTTAAATTTGCTTCCACCACCCCTCTCTTTGGACCCAGTGGTCAGTCAAATTTCACCCAGTTGGGGACAAAAATGTTACTGTACAACTTGAAAGCAAAGTTTGGCTTGTCGAATCCATGTTTCTCAAAAATTTTGGGGAAAGTTACCATAAAGTCCTCCCTTATATAAAATTGAGAAATATAATCAGTATAGTACAATGAAAATTACAAATGGTAAATTTTATGAAAATTAATAATTGTATTGGAATTAATGTACATTTATTAATATATTTTTCCATGAGCATCAACTACAGGTTATTCAAAGATAAGTTCTTCCGAGTGATAATGTCTTGCCTGGTAGCTGCGAAGAGGCAAAGAAATTATTGAAAATGTTGGGTGATGAGTACATATCATATTTTGCATGTCCAAATGATTGTATTTTATATAGAGGATAATATGTAGACAAAGAGATATGTCCAAAATGTGGGCATGAAAGGTATGATAAATACAAAAATTAAGGGTAAATCACGTATTGGTTCTCCTTTTAAGATATTGAGGCACATGCCTATAATCCCAAGGATTCAAAGGCTCTTTCATTGCGAAGAATTAGCTATGTTGCAGGGATGGCATTCCTCACACAGAAGTGAGTTGGGAGTTATGCAAATCCAAACTGATTCAATAGCCATGAGGCATATAGAGGATACATGGACCGAAAAATTCAAGGATGAAGTACGAATTCTATGACTCAGCATAGCTATGGATGGTGTCAACCCATACTCCCTCTAGAACACCAACTATTTTGTTTGGCCTGTATTAGTGATCAATAACAATATCCCCCCATGGTTTTTCGTGAAGAATGAACATATTATGTTGGCTCTCATATTCCCTGGTAGAAGACAAGTGAAGAATATGGATGTCTACTTACAACCACTGGTAGATGAATTGAAGGAATTATAGGATGGGGTAAATGTATACGATGTATCAAGACCCATCATAGTAGAGAAGTGTTTTATGTTGTATGGCATATGTGCTTACATGACACATGATTATCCATGCTTAGGAGTTTTCTCTCATAAATTACATGTTTAATTTATTGATTTGTTTATATACGTAACAATATTATTTCACATATTAGTTATTTAACTCATTTTAATTTTTCTGATCTTCATGATATTCTTCAATGTTCCATGCATATTAATTGTATACAATAATATCGCAGGTAATGTAACAAAACGGTATTTTGGATGTAGATATTGTGGACCTTCTCTGAAACCTAGATAGTCCAAGGACCTACAAAATCCAGTGTATGATTGCTATAGGGTATTCCTCCCAGAAGAACACCCTTACAGAAGGGAAACATTCACTTTCAATGGTAAATGAGACAGAACCCAAAGGCCTCTAATAACGACACCAACTAAATGGCTTAGATCATATGAGAGTGTGAAGGAGAAGGAGTTCATCGAAATGTTCGATTCAAATGGGGAGCCTATGTTCGATGATCCGGAATTCTTCGATAGCTATGTTGAGAAATTTCCCATTGGGATGAAATGGAAATCTATATTTTATAACCTCCCATATTGGGAGCATCTTAATATTACCCATGTATTAGATCCCATGCATATATTTAAAAATGTTTCATATTCTTTATGGAGGCACATATCATCGAAAGAAAGTGACACATTGGTTGTTAGGAAAGATCTTATTACTTAAAAAACTAAAAAGAAACATTGGAAAATATGATTAGAAATTACGGAATCAGAGGCAGGCATTGGTCCCTCTAATTCATGGTTTTTCAAAGAAGGTGATGTCCCATGGATTTTTAAAAAAGATGATATTTCTTTGACAAAGGAAGTTATAATGGGTGTGAGGGTTCCAACTTCATACGGGTCTTCACTATGACGCTGCTTCACGGTGGATGCCCATTTGTTGGGGTTGAATTCACATGACCATTTGATTCTTCTAAGAGTACATATAATGTCAAAATCATGATTTATTATTTGTTATATTAAGAAATTTTATCCCATGAGGGGATCATAAAACATAACTAATTTTGTATATTATTGCACGTGTTTATAACTTTGCATTGTCATTATCCTTTGTTCATGCATGTATGTGTGAAACATGAATTTGCTCAAGACCTAGGACATGCCATATCTAAATTATCTGCATTTGTGTGTTGGATCATGTAAAAGGACCTTCATGTGGCTAGAATTCCATGGTGGCGTCAAGAGATAGTTGAGATTGTTTGTATGTTTGAGAAGGAACTGCCAACGAGTTTCATGGAATTACAGGTTCATCTTCTAATCCACCTAGTAGATGAGGTTGAATTAGTTGGGGTGGTTTCTTGTCATTGGATGTTCTTCTTAGAGAGGTAAATGAAGAAATTGAAAGGTTTTGTTTGAAAAAGGGAAAAACTCGAGGGGTCTATGGTGGGGTACATATCGTATGAGTCTTTATATTATGCCAGTGATTACATCGAGCAAATTGACAACAAACCAGGTGTGGTGATTTGGGATGATGAAAGTGATGAAGACAAAAGAGAGGGGGAGTTGCTCCAAACGAGTGGAAATAATAACTTGATAAAGAGTAAGGGACTTATAATTTTTCAAATTTACACAAAGTAAATATTCATGTTGAACTTTGATATAATGTATATTTTGATCTCTAGGTACTATATAATTTTGGTTTATTTCATCAGCGAATGCAGAAATTGAATAAATCAATAAATTTGTTCTTTACAATTCTGAAGCGACACAACCATGGGTCGCATTGTAAGAACAAAAGAGGATGAAATGGGATAGTGACAGTAAATAATTCCGACGGTTGAATTGTATAAGTGTGCCTTATCCCGATCATTTAAAATAAAATATGCCAAAAATATGCCCCAACAGTTGGGTTTCTGACCAAGTCAAAGAGAAATATGGTGCAATCGGTCGTTACCCGTGTGCTAAAGAGGATGCACTAAAGGTTGGGATTGGGCACAACAACTTGGTAATAATATATTTAAATTAGATGTAAATTTGAAGCTTATAAGACATCTATATTTCATATTTTAATTTTTGGGTTATTATAAGACACATGACACTATGATTTTTTTAACTCTTTTATAATAGGTGCATTTGTTATCATCTATGTGGTCATATGGACACCAGTTTCGCACAAAAAATTTCGATGCTAGAAACATCACTCAAGACAGTGGAGTGGAAGTCGAGTTTGACCAGTCTAGTCAATCTAGCCACCATGATCAAAACCTAGTATGAGGGACGTTAGGTTACATTGGAAAGATACAAGAGATAATTGAAGTGTATTTCTCTTCTTTCCAATGTGCTACTTTTAGGTGCAAGTGGTGGGACACCTTTGATTGGAATAATGTAAAGGAAGATCGTGATAGTAGGCTGATATGTAGCAACTCTAGAAAGATGTGGGATGAAGCTAAGAATCCCTATGTTTTCCCCAAACACTGCAACCAGGTGTTTTTTTACCCATATGTGTTGGATAGAGATTGGTGGTTCGTATTGAGACATGACCCTAAATAAAAACATATTTTTGAGAACAATATTGTTATCATGCCATGCGAGATGGAAGATAATGAGGGTGATCTTGAGAACCGAGAGTGATATGGTACATGTGTTATTTCAACAATATTCTTTATACTTTTTAAGATGGGTTTTTCAAAACATTATAATATGTATTTTGAATCAATTGGTAATTTTCATTATGTTAATATTAAAATCAATATTTCACTTGATAATTTGCAATTATGTTGATCTAAAAAACAATGGTGTACTGTATCAAGTTCTTTTTTTTTGTATGTAAGATCATAATAAAATAATGATAATTCTAAAGGACATGAATTTATTTGCATTATTTTCTAAACTTTATTATGTTACAATAATTCATATTATTCTAGATTTATTATTTTACAATTATTTCAAATTTTACAAATTTACAAATTTACAAATTTTAATAAAATAATTTAACATTAATACAATTAAAATTTTACAAATATTTTACATACAATTACAATTAAAATTAGAATTACAATTACAATTACAATTACAATTTTACAATTTTACATATATACAATTACAACTAAAATTACAATTAATACAAATAGAATTACAATTGTGGAATTTTACATACAATTAGAATTACAAATATTACAATTTTACAATATCATGATCATTTAATATTAAGTTAATTGATAAACATCACGTTCATGATAATCATCATAAAAACATCATATTTGACTAAAAAACACATTCAAATTCGCTAACATCATCATGATCATGATCATATAACAAAACACAATTAACATTATATAACATAATCACAACACAAACATCAAATATACATCCCTGCATGCGAAATAGTTGCTATCACGTACACATCTATCTGCAAGTTGCACATTAAATGAACATATCTAACATGACCTAATAATATACACATCACGATGATCAACAACATGTAAGTTAAGTACAACTACAACATGAACATAAAATAAATGGACATATATATATATATATATATATATATATATATATATATATATATATATATATGTATATAACTGAATAATGTAAAAAATATACAGCTGTAATATAAATGTCATGGATCAGCTAGTGGTACATCATCAATAGTAGTACTAGTCGAGGCTTGCTCAGTCAATGGTGCAACCTCGACGAACAATGGTCCAACTTGCTCATGATCATGAGTACTGCTAGATGCTGCAGGTTGCTGACTGCTAGTGGCCGGTGGTCCAGCATGCTCTCCATGATGACTACTGCTCAATGCTAGTGGAGGCTGCTCATCTGGAGTGGCATGAGGTGAACGATCATCAGATGATGCATCACTGCTCACAGACTCTCGATCACATGCTACGTATCGACCATGCCTATAACATCCAAATTTCCTCCTCAGCCGTGTAACTAAGATCGTAGCTCCTACAACATGCCGCATTAGGCTGTAAATGTCACGCAGCATGCCACTCCACATATGTAATATCCTACCATTGGCCTGTATGTCTATCATAGTAGCGGGCCTAATGCCCGCCTCAACAATCAATTCATTGAGTTGGTCGCCCAACTCCATCCTATATATGCTATCAATCCTACTGCACCTAGCAAAATGAGGTACCATCGCACCAGTAGGAGCAGGTCTCTCTGCACTTGCCTCTTGATGATACTCAAAATCTAGCATGCCCTAATTTTCATTAGAATCCACACCTGGATCATGTGGTGGTGTTGGCATGTCCTCGCCATCAAAAGACTTAATGCCTGCAAAATATATACAAGTACACAACAATAATTAGAAAATTTCATTACACAATTTAATAAAAACAAGTTAAAGAACATCTTAGAATAAATTTAAATAAAACAGTAATATTACCTCTAACATCTGGAAGCTTGTCATCTGTAAAGAGGATGTTGGCACAGATGTTGGCACACCCTCGAAAATCCAAACCAGCATAAGGACAGGGGACCATAATAAATGGATGCTCGTCAACATTGGCTAGCAACTCTAGTGCATCATGCGATATCCTCACTAGAAACATAGTCTCGTCCCTCTTGGGCATTATCTGCCCCCACATGTGCATTTGTGCCTTGAACATTGATCAACGAGGCTACTAAACAAAATTAGGCCTCGTCTTTAAAAACCTCTCAAAAAATAAACAAAAAATATCTGAAGAAAAAGGGAAGTTGACCCTCCGTTTTGCATGAGCGTGACATCTATCTAAGGCTATACATAACTACTTCAAAAAAATCGCAGACCACTTGACAAGTCATGGCTCTTGTACTAAAGAATAAACACAATATAGAAGTGAGCAACTAATTCATTTCTCGTCGCTGGTGTTGTGTGAAAGGGTTGAAATCAGAAGTGAGAGGCACCTCACTTCCTGCCTACCAAATGCACCAATATGTAATTGACCTTTGGAGACCTGAAAATCTGAAGGAGACAGTATATCTGCACTAATGTATCTTTGGGAGTACACCAATTGACTCCCTACTGCAGAGCCAACTGGAACCTTTGGGAACAAGGGAAAATCCACCCCTCTCCTCGATATCCCTGTAATGAAATATATTTCCTCCTCAATAGGTGTGTATCATTGGTTAGGACGAACCTGGAAAGCCTGTAGGTGGGCATTCCACCTGCGGATAAGATGTCTCAAAAATAGACCATGGCTCTTTAGGGAAGTAGCCTCCTCATAGAACTTGAGGAGGCCTACCTGCATTAGGATCGCCTTGGTAGTTGTTGTAATAGGGCAAGGGTATGCATCTCTCTCCCTCTCTCGTGCCTCTCATAGGTGAAACATGTTATACTGGTTTGTATTTTGTTGTTGTTGTTCCCCCTCTTCTCTCCTTTCACATCTCTGAATGATTGACATATTAAATACAATTTTTTTATTACATGAGACATGTACCTAGGAATATACATATATAATTTTTTTTGGAAAAAAAAAAGTAGTTGGTGAGCCACAAAAAACAGGCATGCACCGCTCCTAGTGCATATTTTGTTTGTCGTGCACTAGTGGCAGTGCAATAGATAATATTCAATGCACCGGAGGTGGTACACCTAAAAAATTTCAGTGCACCATTGACTATGTATGGTGTCAGGAGTGAGGTGCACTGACTCAACCCTACGCCCTATGGCATATAGTTCGGTCAGTGCACCGACCTCCTCACATCATTACATAGTCAACGACGCGGTATTTTACCATGCCTCACCATAAAACCTATCAAAATGCGGAATGCGGTGCGCTGACAAAATACTTGCCTCGAGGTGGATATTTAAATCAATGCATTGTATTGCCACTATTCCACATGGTCAATGGTGTGACTGGGTAAACAACTGCACCGCACTTTTTAAAAAAAAATTAAAACAAGATGTTGCACCTTTCGGTACGGCCTGGGAACCAGTGCAGATACCGTTAGCATCGGTTGTAGTGCGGCCTGTAAATTTACAGGCCGCACCAAGAACCAATGCAAGCCTCACGGCTCGAGTGCACTGCGCAACAATTTTTTTTCTTTTAAATGGTTAATTTTAAGGTTATTTCAAATTCTAATCTGCTAAAAGGATTAATTATGGAAAAACAATAAAATTGCATGTAGATTTGGCCATCGAGGAGGCATATTGGTTGTATAATTTGCAAAAGAAAAATTTCCCATTGTTTTGCAAAATTGAAGCTGGAGATTGGTGGGTAATACATAGCAGTAGTGCATCCATTGGGTGTAATAGGAGCACCGATGTCAGGGCATCTTAGATAAGGATAAATTGCACCGATGCTTGAGAGCCCTTGATCACTAAGAAAAGTGAAAAATGTGGTTTTTCGGCCGTAATTTTTTTTTATTTAACCATGCTCCAGTGTGCGAGGTTTTATAGGCGTATCAATGGGGTTGATTAAGACCGCACCAAGTGGTTTCTGTTTTGGTGCGGTATTTTTATGATGCACCAGTTAGAAGAGTTGTAAAGCACCGATGTGCTACAGTAATAAGATGCACTGAGTGGGCGCGTACGGAGCACATGGTGTCCGGTGTGCCAATGTTTTGTGTGCACCGATTATTTCTCTTGTTGAATGCAACGGTGTTGTTTACGATGATAAGCACATCAGATGAAAAAAATCCGCAAAAACCTCTGCCCGCCAACCTCCTTTAGTAACCTTTTCTATAAATGGATGCTTGGGGTATTTTTATAAAGGGTGCCTCAAAAACATCCACTAGAGGGTATTTTCCTTGTAGTGATACGTCGCATGTGGTTAGTCGTCAAAGGATCTTGGAAAAGTTATCCATCATCATGTTCCTCTATTTGTCGAGGGCCTCCTCGAGCAATAACTTGAAAATATCTCCTACTCGGTCGTATTTATTTTCTTCTATCATGGGAGGTTGTTAGGGATTGCGAGGCTGATATTGCTAAGTTTCAACCAGATTGAACCCTAACTCCATGTACCATGACCTAGTTGGGGACATGTAAAGAAAAACTGAGAAAGTGCAGGCGCCTCTGATACCACTGCTCTGAAATTATGCAGGAATGCAATACAATACATAAATAAACATAAAAATAGAATTAAAACATAAATAAAACTTCATTTCATTAATATCATAGGGTTGAAATATGCTTACATACAAAATGGAAATAAACTAGCTTGGGCAATGGTAGCTTACTTATGAGAAGAGATGTGGTAGCTACATTCCTTTCAACTATTTACAATGAGACTCAATGGAAATTTTATTATTTAACAACTAGGGAGAACCCTAAACAAATAAAACCCTAACCCTAGGAGATGCATCACCAAGATTTTGAGGGCCCCGTTGGGGTTAATTGGGCAGCGAACTTCCCGAGGTCGTAACTTGATCATATTATCTCTGTTTGGCATGTATGATATCTTTTCAGAAAGATATATCAGAGTACTAAAGGATTTTCCACAATCACTTTCCTAAAAAAAATACTATGGGCATGTTGCAGACCTCAAAAAAATGTTGTTTAGGGGGTCAAAATTGCTCCAGATGTTTAGAACCTGAAAAAATGCTAAACATAGTAAATGATGCTATAAAAAAGGAAACTAATGAAACCAACTAGGGGTCTAGGTTGAATAGGCGGGTGGAAATCAATATCCACCTAGATCAAATATGTTTATATCCTTCTCTGATCTACTGGGTTAAAAGTAATAAACTCTCTTTGGTGAAATTTTCTCGTAACAACTAGAGATTCCTCATCTAGAAAATGTGCATGCCTCCTCAACATTCTGAAATCTTATTGGAATTATTAGATTCTCAATAAATAAAGGGGGTTAGAGTCTAAGTTAACCATGTTTGGAATATCAAGGACATTAGAAATCTCTCTAGATGCAAGAAGTGATAACTCAAGTGCAATAATGGGTAAATTTGGTAATCTCCCTAATTTTATGCACAGACTTGTTATGTGTGCAAATCTATTAATTTTATCCATGACATACAACTATTTTTGTCCCATCACATTTATATCATCATGTGTATTACTTTGGGCTCATGTGAGGTGTGCAGACAAGCCGCCTTAACATTTATGGTGATCGGTGCACTTTTTTAATATTTCAAGTCACCATATAATTGGTTTTAGTTCAATGTAGTATCTCTGTCAATTTTCAAATATAAGTCAATTATGGTCCTTTCTTTTGTTTTAATCTTGAAATCAATTTGTGGTCTCTCATATCTACTTCTAGTCTAGTTGAATATACCTTGTTTCTTGAAAAGTTCTCAAATCCTCTTCCAACAATATTTTCTCTTCTCATACTATTGCGGTCATTGATGCTATCCCATGTTTTGATGTGATATTATATCATGTGAGCTTCCAAAATCTTAACATTGATCCATTATTATGATATATAATTGGTATTTTGACCCCCCTGATGGTACTTATTTTCTAACATGGTTGTTATTAAACCGACTTTTTAAAATTTCTTTATTTATTAATAATTTTTATTATTATCTTAATTACTAAACTTCAACTTGAAACTATTATACATAAATTCAGGAGGCTAGATATCCATGATTTGGATTCTAGCCTATACATAAATTCAGGAGGCTAGATATCCATGATTTGGATTCTAGCCTAGCCCATGCCCATTGGTGCCTCGAAAAGGTTATCACCAGTGGGCATACTGAATTTATCAAGCAATATATTACTTTATTTAGGAACCATTTATTATAGATTCAACTAGGTTCACATGGAGGGTCTTCAGATACAGTGCACTTGAAGCTTGTATCTCTTCTACTACAAAAGGGCATAGGCATGCAATTTCAAAATTTCTTGGTTCCCCCTTTACTTGACTATCATAGAACAATGCTAAATCTCTTTCCTTTAAATACTTTTCTTTTAAGTTCCTATCATGACAAGAATTTTACTTCTTTTTCTATTCTCGTTATTGGTGAAGTGCATGTGGTATGTGTTCTTCTAGTTGATGAAGCTAATGAAGTTGCTCTCTTTCAATGTTTTTAATATCATACTTTTACACATAAATTTGTTACACTTTTGAAAAAAATGTCAAATCCTGGTATTTTTCAATTCGATGAGCTAGGGTCATAAATCCCCTTGAAAGATGAAAGAAGTACCTACCATCAAGTACAATAATTCAGGGTTAAGTACTTAAAAAACCTTAATTTTGGAGATTATTGTTGGTCCTTAGTTCAAAACCTACAACAATTGCACCTTGACTAACTAATTACCTGCAATGTAATCACGATTTTTCTTTGTTATAGTATCGATGATATTATTACCTCGGTAAAAATAAAAAAGTAAATGAAACGTCCTTTTCTAGAAGCCTAGTGGTTGGTATTTTATCCAAATCCATCGAGATTGAGCTTTAACACCCTATATCATAGGCCTCCTTCCTCATATAATAGATACATCATACTCATTGTGGATATCTCTCCCCCATTCATGGATCTCTCAACTTCCACTCCTTCCTATAAGTCTAAATCCTTCAAAGAGATTTGGGTTTCCATTTCAAACCTCTGAACTTACCTACATGTTGCTCAAGCTTCCATTGGAGTTATTTTCATTTACAAGGCTTGCGTTGAGGAGCATTGCAAGGAGACTCCAACATCAAGGCACATGGTTGTAAATATCCTACTCTTTATCACTAATACAAATATTTGTTTCCTTCCCATATGTGTGTGTTATAATGTTTATTGTAAGGCTCTTTTATTCCTTACATGGTTTGTGATTGAATCTTTGATATATTTAATGCTTTGATATTGTTTTTTGCTTTCTTTTTGTAGGTATCATCTTGGATAATCAAGCCAGAAAGGTTGGAAGCTATGAAGTATAACAACGAGGGTCATCAATGACAATTTTTTTGAAAGGTATGATCTTTACATCCTTCTTCTATTTGTGATACAGTTATAAATTAGGGAATGTTTTCATTTATTTGTTTGTTTGTTGCTGGGCTTGGTTGTTGAGCCTAGGGAGATTTTTTTTGTCCGCAGAATGAGATTTTTTTACCTAAAAAAAGTGCGACCATACTGGGGAGTGATATTCTCTTTAGTTTCTTGTGCTTTTAAAAAATTTGAGCTGCATTTTGATTCTTTTGGTCAAACTTCATTAATTCTAAGATTATAGAAATATGAGAATTAAAAAAAAAAAATCTGAGTTTTTGCACCCATAGAGTCTTTTTGTTTAACATATGTGATTTCATCACATTTTTATCCTTAAAAACCATGACCATCATGTTGGTTTTTAAATTAAATTGTTTGATTTGATTTCATTTGGTTGCTTCATGTGAAATTTTCCATTTTACAAATGTTTTGATTTGGTTGATTCATTGACCTATTGAAGGAAAGATTAATTATTGTAAATGATTAGGTATTTTTCATCTTTCTTTCTCTGTCAGTAGTAATCATATTTAGAGTCTTATGGTTTATGTCTTGGAAAATTTTCTATTAGATTACATATAAAATTATTTTTTCACAAAAGAAGGAAAGCTATGCTTGGATTAATTTGCATTAATTATTTCTTTGTAAAAAATGCATGCATTAGAGAAATTGTTGGGTTTTCTCTTATAATTTGATTCTTTCATCACATAAAGCTTGTTGTTTGATGGAAAAAATTGGTTGCATCATGTAATTATTTCTCTCTTATATATATATATATATATATATATATATATATATATATATATATATATATATATATATATATATATATATATATATATATATATATACCCTTGCAAAAACTGTAGAAAGTATTCATGTCTTTAGAAGAATGATTTTTTGAATTATTTTGTTTGTCATTGAAATGGAATTTGTTGAAGATAAGATATTTTCATTTTTTGAAAAGTGAAAAAAATATTCTCCTTCTCCTAAATTAAATTTCATCGAATTAAAGAGGTTATAATTCCATATTTGTTGCATTAGTTTGGAATTGAGTTATTATACCATTTGGTTATCATAAAAATTTGATTACCTTTAATGAAAACTGAGATGCAAAATCAATCAAATTATTAAATCAACAATAATCACATTTAGTGTGGGTCTAGGATAAAAGGTGTGTTCTAGTGTCCATAAACATAGGATTTGTCATTTATTCTCAATGTTATGATTATGGGGGTGGTCGGTATTCCATGTATATCATAGTATATAGGAATTTTCTTCTAATAACAAGGCATTCCATGTATGATGTCTATATAGGAAAGCTTCCCATCGTGCATTTACACATTAGATAGTACTAACATGAATTTTGTTTCCACATACCCTCGGGTATATAGGAAGCCCCCTTCTAGGTTGCAAGCCATCCATAAGTAACCGAGCTAGTCCCCTTGTTGTATGTGATACACTGAACAAAAAATTCGGGGAGATTTACTGCACATACCTAATGATATATAGAATTTCACATGAGCTTGGTAAACCTTTGATACCTATTGAGCCTTTTTATTGCTACTATTTATTTCATTGATTATAATTGTGGATTTAACTATCATACATTGTTAAAATTTCCTAATCGAAATTCACTATGGAAATAGTTCTGGAGTTCACTAATCAAGGAACCCATTTTAAAAGGGTTCCTAGTCCTTTTCCTTTCTTTATAGATGTTGGTATTTCTTACATAGCTATGTTGTCTCTTCATAGATTCATGATAGGTTTACAAGTATGGCTTTTTTCAGCTTATTAGGTCCCAAATACTCGAACTATTCCACCTAACAAGTTCTCTATATGAACAACACCAACCTCACTTTGACCCTTTACCTTCTTCACCCATCATTTCATATTCCCTTTCTTCTTCTTCACATGGTGAAAGTCTTAATGCTAGTAATCAGGTGGCTAAGAAGAAGACTAAGCAAGATAACAAAGGACCTAACCAACCAACCATTTTTTTCTATGACTATGCCATGAAATTAGATTAGGACCAATGAATGAAAGCTAATCAATAATCACAATGTTTCCATAATGAGGGAAATCCATCACATGAAAGAGTGTGGATACGATAGATTTCATGCCATAGACATAGTATCATCCAAAATCCTTGAATATTCCCTATATTCAAGTGTTATCCACCCCACCACATGTTAATTATGTGGCAACCTATCACATGCCTTCACTTATCGATGAAAAAAGAGCCTCTAATTGTATGTTTAACTTCTTTTTTCCTAGATCTAGTAGGTGATAAGTGAAACCTTCAATGGGTACATTGAAGCTTGATCTCCCTACCCCTATTGAATCCCTTGACATGAATACATCCTATAATACATGATCAAGGTGTGTCCCATGCCATGTATTTCTTCTGGAGCATTGCCCTCTTGAAATCCATGACAACATCCCATGATCATAATTGTTTTCTTTTTTCAAGATCAATAAAAAAGAAACAAGGTTTCATGAGCATAGTTCCTTTCCTATGTCAAGCTCATTAAAAAATGAAATAGGTCATATGATAATAGTTCTCTTCTTGTTTCAATCTCATAAAAAATGAAACTAGGTGCAATGAGCATAGCTCCTTTCCTATTTCAAGCTCGTTAAAAAATGAAATGAGTCATATGAGCAGAGCTCCTTTCCTGTGTCAAGCTCATATATGAATAAGCTAATCATGAGAATGGTTATTTTCCTTTTTCAATCTCATTAAATAATGAAATAGATCCCCCTATAATTGAGTCACCTTTCACCGGATCTAGTACATAAACTTTCATTTCATCCACTTATTAGAAACTACTAGTCTACTTGGGAAGATCAAATGAAGATTGGGGGGAATGTGACTCTATTCATCATGCTACAATTAATACACTAGCCTCTTTTTTTACGTTGCGGGGCATGGAATCTATCTCAATAAAAAAAAATTATTTGTTTTAGGCTTATCTAAAAATGAAACCTATCTCAAGCATAATTTTTTCTCTGTTTCAAGCTCGTGTAAAAATGAAGCTTATCTCGAGCTCAATATTTGTTATAAATTATTTTAAATACATGATAATAAATTACTAAGTATGATTTTAACGTTTTTTGGGCTCGTTAAAATTGAACGAAAAAAGGAACCCCCTAGAGTATTTTTTTTAAATATTTTTTTAGACTCTCGAAATGTAAAAAGCCTTGCCGAGTACACTTGTATACTTCATACTCATAAAATTATATGAAGAAACATCTACCCATTATAAGTTTATCCTTTTTATGGACTACATAGACTACTTACAAAAAAGGTATACTTTGATTAATCATGGTCAAGTGAGTTATCCCTTATATAATTTTACACATTTTCGGCCTCGAGAGACTAAAATTATGAAAAATAACCTTATGGATTTTCCTTTTTATTCCTTTTAAAACACTCTAAATATGAAAACAACATCGATTTACCCCTAAATTAGACTCATAAAAACATAAACAATATAGGACTCATCAATCATGATGAGACCGAGCCACTCCTTCCTAGGGTTCACTAAAAATACTCCGAAGGACTCATCCAAAGGATGAGCTTATTTGACAAAGATATGTTATTCTCCTCAAGCTTATGTAGAAATAAATAGGTACTTTCCAGTAATGGTGGGGGAGATGGGAAAGGAACATTTATCTTTTGTATTTTTAAAGGAAGCATATCGCTCTTAAACATGATACTCTATCATATTTCATGTCATGGTTTGGAAATCCATTTTCCTCTCAGTTGATCATACCCCATTGAAAGTCTTCATATTAGTCTCTGGTCCATTTTGAGTAAAATTATTCCATGTGGAAATGTCATGTCTCCAATATGTTCAAGAGAAGTCCAACTGTAGTCTGAATTACTTTGAAATATTTTCATTCAATCATGTTGGCCATCCATGAGTCTGTCCTGAATTACTCCAAATTTGTTCTAAAAAAATTGACATGTGTTTTTTGTCATAGGCCCTCCTACGACGGGTTTCTTTTTATCGAATTCAAATTATTATGTAGGAAGTTGATCTAGAAACCTCCGTTGGTACCTTGGAGCTTGCATGCCTTAATGAAAAAATTTTCACTTCCAAAGACATGTTCTCATCATTGGCCTTCGATAAAATTATTATATGGGTGTTCGGCCTCAAGACATTTATTCACACCTCATAGATTATAATTGATTAACTTTAGAACCATTTTCATTCTTGGTGGTTTCTCTCACATCTATAAACAATATTCATCATTGCCCAACAATTAAATGGTCTCTATAATGTTTGACTTCAGAACATTCATTCCCATCATCATATTCATAATTTCAATGGATTAATAGAATATGAAGACCCTATATCTTGTCTGTATATCTAGGTTCTGTGGAGTTTTAAATAATCATGATTGTAAAATGGATCCATATTTGATGGTTGCGTCCATAATGAGTTTTTTATTGACATGGATTTTTGTACATTTCCATACTAATTCTTTGAGATACTTACACTATGAGAATGGAAATTTCAAAATCAGTGATGATAATGAAATTATACTATAATCCCTTTGGTTATTGATTTTCAGGTCTCTGAACAATGATTCCTTGATCCTTACCTTTGTATGTTAAAGCACTTCAACCAGCTTACTAGTTATGACTTTGTACTTTAGGGTGTTGGAAATATTGTCATTGATGGCAAAGATATAGATAGAAGAAATTTTAGAATCAAAGGAGTAACGGTAGAAAAGGCAGTTAAGGTAGAAAAGGAACAAAGAAGCAGAGGCAAAAGAGAAGCAGTTAAGGTAGAAATAGAGAGATTCACAAAAGAAGCAAAGAAGCAGAGGTAGCATAGGAAGAAAAGAAGTAGAGGCAACAAAGGCATCAAAATAGCGAAGGAAGTAGAGGTAGCAAATCAACGAATGCAATAGAGGCAGCAAAAAAACAAATGCAGTAGAGGCAAAAAATGTAGTAAAGGCAGTAGAGATGCAACAAGGAACAAAAGGCAGCAAGGAAGCAACGCAGCAGAGAGATAGCCAAGACAAGAGTAGGAAAAACAACGTGTATAAATCAGAATTAGATAGGAGGACAGTGTAAAAAAAAATAGAAAATAGATTAAGGAAGAGAATTATTTGAAGAATTCCAAGTGATTTGAACGGACGGTCACAATTAGATTGCAAAAGAAAAGGAAAGAAATGGATGGATATGATTCATCGTAAGATAAGAGGGGAAAAAATACAATCGAATTGCAAGCAGCAATGAGGACCGTAGATCTAGGCAGATCAAAGGTGATGATTGCATCAGCGGAGATCGAAAGCCCAAATTGCAAAGTATAGCAATTAAGTGTTAAGGCCTTGCAACATAAGTTAAATCAGTTGCGATGCAAAGTGAAGAAGGGACTCGAAGCAGCACAGCGCAATATCACACATCGCAAGAAATAGAGTATAGCCACAAAGTAAATATTATAAAGTGCAAAGTGCGATCACATGATGGCCGTTATATCTGGGGGCAGATCAACGATAGATGACGAACCATATACTGCACATCGCATTGCTTAAAGGATAGCAACAAGTTGACGACAAGTTAAGCTAAATATTTTGTGATGCGAAATGGAGGGACACGTGTCTACCCTGCACAACATCGCATACCTCAAGAAACAGGAGATAAATTCAAAGATATCACAAGGAATGTTATGTTGGTTGCGATGCTATAAGTTTTATGCGATACAATGCGATGAAGGGAATCCACATGGTAGCACCATGCATGAGCGCAGATCGTAAGGTTTAAGGTTTATCGCTAATGATAGAGTGGGAAACTTGCAGGCAAGGCAAAAGCAATGTGCTGTGATTGGTCACCGGGTTGTGGGACCCTTCAACCAAAGTTAAGTGTGTATGTCGATCCTTACTAGTGTTAAATCACATCGGAGGTGGAAAAGGGAATTATAACGTAAAACCTTTGATATGCCGAAATGCGATATGAGACCGGACGCGATAAAGTTCGAAGTTAAGATCTAATGTATTTCAAGTCGGGGGCTATGTGATTTTATGAATAAAATGTTGGAAGCAAAGGATGACTCACGTAACAAAGGAAATGTTAAACATAGCAAGAAAAGACTCGGGTAATTAAAAGGACCTGACCCCGTGTAGAAGAGTGTCATGTAGATGCGGCTGTGAATAAAAAAGTAAAGGTTGAACACAAGAGAGAAAACTGTGGAAAAATGACCTACAACTCATGCAAAGGTGTTATACGTTTGAGGCAGTTTGATAACAAATACTGAATGTGGGCAGAAGGAGACTTGGGTAAGTAACCCGACACAGAGCAAAGGAGCAAATAAGAGCATATAACGTTGCAGGTAAGATATGCAATAGGTAGAGGCCGTGTAAAGCATAAAGGCATGGGTCAAGTAATGCAACAACACAGTTGGAAATGTAACTTCAGAAACATAAAATACAAAGGGACATCAATCAGAAGAGGACAAATGCATAGCAAAGTTAAGAAACTGATGGGTTAGTAAATAATTAATTGTAACTAAAAATGTATAGTTTATTTTTATATTGTTTGTGATGCAAAGGCAAGTCTCCGTAGGCAAATAAAAACTCCACTTTAATACTAAAATGTGTACATACTGTTATATTATTCTGAATGTGCTGGGAAAGAAAATGATAAGGTGGAAGGAAATCAGTCATACCTATTCATTTCATATTCCCATATGGAATACAAACAGGTATGAGGTGATATCTATAAATGATGTTACTGTCATATGCATATAGAGGTTAGAGTGTAGAAGAATAATAAAAAGAAAGAGTAGATAGAGAAGCTGTGTAGATCCAGAGATGATATAAGGCAAATATGGAGGCTGGAGGACAGCAGTGAATAAGGAATAGAACAGAGCTGATATCCAGGTAAATTAGCATGTGTTTTCATTGTAGTGTGAGGATGTTGGTGCTTCCATATCAAGTTGTAGCTTGATAGATGTCCAATTGTAGCTGGTTGATGTAGGAGCCTCCTGTGGGTTGTATCCTGTAGAAAATAGATGGGAGTTAGATCTTCCTTGCAAGTTGTATCTTGCATAATTGAGGTAGTAGCCTCCTGTAGGTTGGAGCCTACAGAAAATTAATGGTGAGAGGGAGGTGGAGCTTTCCTTTACATAACAACAATAATAAGATGTGGTTTTCTCTCTTGTGGGTTTCCACTTATATATGTTGTCTATGTGCATGATGATTATGTGTTGATAGTCTATATTTAATTTTCTTTATACATGATGCTCACTTACTAAGATTGTTGTTCCATTGTACATTAAGCTGATAATGAAATGAAGGTGTAAATAAGTATAAAAGAAAGTTTAAAAGTTCATGAATGCATTAAACTAATTCACCCCCCCCCCCAGTTTAACTAAGGGTTCAACAATTGGTATGAGAGTCGGTTCCTTACGTATCAGTTTAAAAAATAGGAGGAGATATTATGTCCCCAAGATGGCTAGTCTAGAATGATGCTCAACAAATAAAGCCCCATTGTTTTACTGGCACAAACTATGATTTCTGGAAAATAAAAATGGGGACATACATAATGTCTCTAGGAATAGAAGTTTGGGATGTTGTGGAAGAAGGATATGTTCCAAAGGATACTGACACAGAAAAATATGCCAAACAAAATTTCATATCCAATGAAAAAGCCATGAATGCACTTCTGAGTGGTCTATGTGAGTCTAAATTTATCAAGGTAATGCACAATTTGACTGCCAAAGAAATTTTGGATACATTGGAAAGTATCCACGAGGGAGATGAAAAGGTGAAGGCGTCCAAAATGCAAGCCTATAGAGCTCAGTTTGAAAATATAAAAATGAATGAAGAAGAAGATGTAGCCAACTTCTTCTTAGAGGTTGCAGAAATTGTGAATAATATGAAAGCTCTAGGAGAAACCATTAAATAATGTGTAATTTTAAAAAATATATTGAGATCTTTACCATCCAGGTTTAACCCCAGGGTTTCTGCCATAGAAGAAACATCTAACTGGGAAAAATTTACTATGAACCAATTGCTTGTAAATCTGACGGCCTATGAGATGAGACTTCCAAAATGGAAGTCAAATGTGAGGGAGGAAACCTTTAAGGTAGATAAGTGCAAAGGAGAAAAGGAAGATAGTTACTCCTTCTCTGATGAAGAAGAGGCCAAATTTGTCAGAAGATTAGATAGAGGCATAAGCAAGTATACAGGTAAAATTCCATTTAAATGTGTTAACTATAGAAGAGTGGGGCACTATAAATCTAAATTTACTCATAAGAAAATGGAGAATCAATCAAGAGGGAGAGAGAAAACCAATTTCAGCAACTGGACGGAAGGGAACAAATTTAATCAAAGATATTTCTATGTTCAACAAGACAACAATGCATCTAAGAGCTCAGACGACTCCCCCAATGAAGAGGGATCATTATAATTCATCCCGATGGCCAAGCAAGTGCTTGAGGAATATCTCCTGGAATTTGAAGACGACGGTGAGGTAGACCTTGAGGGGGAGCTAATTAATGCCCTGGAGGAAATAAAAAGACTTAAACTCAGGTGCAAAAAACAGAAAGACATTCTCCTGAAATATGTAAAAGAAGAACCAAATTTGGAAAATCTCATTCAGTTGAAAGTATAACTTGAAGGCTAAGAAGGTGGAAGAAATTATACTAAAAAAAATTAAAGATAAAATTTAAGAGAGAGAAATTGGAAGAAGTAGTATGCCTCAGAAAGAAACTAGAAAATGCTCAAAGGGAATTATCAATGAACACTCCATGAATGACAAGCTCTGAATAGTTGGATAAAATCCTAGATTCTCAAAGATATCCTCTCATAAAGGCTGGGATAGGCTATGAAGGAGAAACCAACAAATCGAAGGTATAAAATAACAAGAGTATCATCTCTGTAAAAGCTAGTGAAGTAGCAAAGAGGGAATCCACAGAATTAGAAACTGGCAAGACTGTGATATATAACGAATCAAACATAAACAAATAGAAACCTCATGTAACAAAAAAAAAATGAATATACAGTCAACTATAAAATACCCATATTCTCCTAAGGATGAATTTAACAAATGCAAAAGACGTAAAAGGAGGTTTCTTCTTCCTGTGAGGAGTTTCACTTGCTTCACCTGCCACGAACCTGGACACATCGCGACCTACTGTAAGATAAAGAAAATCTTGTCCAACCAGTAAAAGATGAAACAATCGAAAATATTACCTCAAACAACTCTCTTTACTAGAGACATATACTACTTCCATGGGTATTGTTTTTATTGTGAGGGGCTCGGTCATAAATCCATGGAGTGCAGAACTTATGGACAAAGACTGGTGTATGAAAACTCAAGGATAATTATGAAAAAGGGAGAATTCACTCGTATACATAATCCATTCAGAAATATAATCAAATTCTTTAGCTGCCATCAAATCAGGCACAAGTCTCACAAATGTCCTCTCAAAGACTGTGGTCCATCTCCTCGGGAAATTTACCAAACAAATGGCCACATGAAGTGGAAAAAGAAACTAAATAAGTGTGATCTAGCTCTAATAGCTCAAGATCAGAAAAGCCAATGTTTTATGGACAGTCGATTCTCAAAGCATATGACTGGAGACCAAAGCAAGTTTATAACCTTTGATGAAAAGAAATCAGGAAATGTAAGAGTCGACAACGAAAAAGCATGGAAAATCAAAGGAAAAGGCTTAGTCAGTCTGAATAATGGAATAGGAGAGGCTCAAGATGTACTATTTGTGGACAGGCTAAAAGAAAATATACTAAGCGTCAGTAAAATGTGTGATAAAGGCCATGAGGTCCTTTTTAGAGCCCAAGATTTTAAAGTAAGGTCTATCACTACAGGAAAGACCTTGATCAGAGGTGTTCGAACAAAAATTTATGTATATATAGTAGAAGAAGAGAATGAAGCATGCCACATAAGAAAACTTGGCGAATCATGGTTATGGCATAAAATCTTGGGACACCTAAACTCTGACCACATCATTAGTTTGAGCAAGAATAATTTTGTCAAAGATATGCCTGCAATCAAGAAGCCTCCAAATACCATATGTAAATCCTACCAATTGGGAAAGCAAACCCGCACATCATTCAAGGCCAAAGATCAAATATCTACAAGTAGGCCACTTCAGCTTGTACAAATGGACCTTTGCGAACCTTCAAGAACTAATGCACCAGGTGGAGAATATTTTTTCATGCTGATAATAGATGATTTTACCAGATTGACGTGGGTGGAATTTCTCAAATATAAATCCAAAGTGTTAGAGAAATTTATGATGTTCAAGGCATTGACAAAAAATCAGATAGGATGCAAGCTAAAATGCATTAGATCAGACAGAGGAGGTGAATTCATGGACTGTGATTTTGCAGACTTGTGCTATGAATACGGGATTAAACAACATTTTACAACTGCAGGTACACCTCAATGGAATGGAGTGGAAAAGAGGCAAAACAAGTAATTACAGTAGATTTCCAGAGCCATGATGCAAGAAAGTAACATTCCCCAAACCTATTGAGAAGAATAAGTACACACAAAAGTTCAAATTCTTAACAAATATCATCTAAGAGAAAATGGTGACAACAATCCTTACGAATTATGGCATGGGAAACTAGCATCAATCAAGCACTTTGGAGTCTTTGGTACCAAGTGTTTCATAAAAAATAATGATGAAAAACTGGGGAAGTTTGATGCAAGAGCTGATGAAGGAATAATTTTGGGATCTGCATCCAAGAGTAAGGATTACAGGTGCTACAACAAAAGACTACACAAAATTGTGGAAAGCATTGATGTGAGATTTGATGAAGATCTACCAAACAGAACAAGAATCACAAGCTGCACCAATCCTCCAGATGATCACGAAGTTTAGAACCAAGATAATGATGAACATAGAAAGACAACAGAAGATACTGAATTAAACTCAAAAGGTCCCTAAAGACACACTAAGAAGGACCATCCAGAAGATCAAATCATTGGGGAAAAGAGTGTACCAGTCCAGACTAGAAGACATCTAGCTGAACAGATAGAAGAAGTATACCTAGCCATGCTATCAAAAATAGAACCAAAGAAGTTTGAAGAAGCCAGCAAAGACAAAAACTAGGTAAATTCTATGAATGACGAACTAGACCAAATTGAGAAGAAGAATACCTGGGAGTTAATGCCAAAACCCACTATGAAGAATTTCATTGACACAAAATGGATATTAAATAATAAGATAAATGAACAAGGGCAGGTAATCAGAAATAACTCTAGACTTGTGTGCAAAGGATATTATCAAATTGAAGGACTTTATTATGATGAAACCTTTTCCCCTGTAGCTAGAATGGAAGCAGTCGGAAAGTTTTTTGCCTTTTCATGCTATCATGATTTCAGGGTATATCAAATGGATGTGAAGTCTGCCTTCCTGAGTGGAGATTTAGTGGAAGAAGTCTACATGGAATAACCTGAAGGATTCTCCTTAAGAGATAAAAATGACTATGTGTGCAGATTAAAGAAATCCTTATATGGTTTGAAACAAGCTCCTCGTGCATGGTATTCAAGGCTGGATAAATACTTACAAAAACAAGGGTTCAAGAAAGGAGGAGTAGACAACATTTTTTACATAAAGGCTGATGAAAATGAGCTCTTAATTGTAGTAGTATATGTAGATGACATCATGTTTGGTAGCAAAAAAGATGAGTTAGAAAACTGATTTGCAGAAGAGATTTAATCAGAATTTGATATGTCTATGATTGGAGAGCCCTCCTTCTATTTAGGACTTCAAATTATACAAAAGAACATGAGAATATTCATTTCACAAGAAAAATACTTAAGAGAGGCTTTGAAAAGGTTCCAAATGGAAGACTGCAAACCTGTGTCAACTCCCATGATCATTGGATGCAAAATATGTGTTGATGATGGATCTACAGATGTAGATCAAAGACTTTACAGATCCATGATAGGCAGTCTGCTATACCTAACTTCTCTAGACCGGACATTATGTTGGCAGTAGGACTTGTGGCAAGATATCAAGCAACACCAAAACAAAATCATTTGCTAGCAATCAAGATGATATTCACATATTTTCAAGGAACTACACATTATGGCCTATGGTATCCAAAAGGGAAAAAATTCACATTGACAGCATACACAGATGCAGACTGGGCTAGTTGTGTGGATGACAAGAAAAGCACAAGTGGAGGTGCATTTTATTTTGGAGAAATTCTGGTGGCATGGATAAGAAAGAAGCAAACTTCTATATCTCTATCTACAAGAAGAAGCTAAGAAGGTGGAAGAAATTATACTAAAAAAAATTAAAGATAAAATTTAAGAGAGAGAAATTGGAAGAAGTAGTATGCCTCAGAAATAAAATAGAAAATTCTCAAAGGGAATTATCAATGAACACTCCATAAATGACAAGCTCTGAATAGTTGGATAAAATCCTAAATTCTCAAAGATATCCTCTCATAAAGGCTAGGATAGGTTATGAAGGAGAAACCAACAAATCCAAGGTATAAAATAACAAGAGTATCATCTCTGTAAAAGCTAGTGAAGTAGCAAAGAGGGAATCCACAGAATTAGAAACTGGCAAGACTGTGATATATAACGAATCAAACATAAACAAATAGAAACCTCATGTAACAAAAAAATAAATGAATATATAGTCAACTATAAAAGACTCATATTCTCCTAAGGATGAATTTAACAAATGCGAAAGACGTAAAAGGAGGTTTCTTCTTCCTGTGAGGAGTTTCACTTGCTTCACCTGCCACGGACCTGGACACATTGCGACATACTGTAAGATAAAGAAAATCTTGTCCAACCATTAAAAGATGAAACAATCGAAAATATTACCTCAAACAACTCTCTTTACTAGAGACATATACTACTTCCATGGGTATTGTTTTTATTGTGAGAGGTTCGGTCATAAATCCATGGAGTGCAGAACTTATGGACAAAGAATGGAGTATGAAAACTCAAGGATAATTATGAAAAAGGGATAATTCACTCGTATACATAATCCATTCAGAAATATAATCAAATTCTTTGGCTGCCATCAAATCAGGCACAAGTCTAAAAAATGTCCTCTCAAAGACTGTGGTCCATCTCCTCAGGAAATTTACCAAACAAATGGCCACATGAAGTGGAAAAAGAAACTAAATATGTGTGATCTAGCTCTAATAGCTCAAGATCAGAAAAGCCAATGTTTTATGGACAGTGGATTCTCAAAGCATATGACTGGAGACCAAAGCAATTTTATAACCTTTGATGAAAAGAAATCAGGAAATGTAACAGTTGACAATGAAAAAGCATGGAAAATCAAAGGAAAAGGCTTAGTTAGTCTGAATAATGGAATAGGAGAGGCTCAAGATGTACTATTTGTGGATGGGCTAAAAGAAAATATACTAAGCATCAGTAAAATGTGTGATAAAGGCCGTGAGGTCCTTTTTAGAGCCCAAGATTGTAAAGTAAGGTCTATCACTACAGGAGAGACCTTGATCAGAGGTGTTCAAACAAAAATTAATGTATATATAGTAGAAGAAGAGAATGAAGCATGCCACATAAGAAAACTTGGCGAATCATGGTTATGGCATAAAATCTTGGGACACCTAAACTCTGACCACATCATTAGTTTGAGCAAGAAGAATTTTGTCAGAGATATGCCTGCAATAAAGAAGCCTCCAAATACCATATGTAAATCCTACCAATTGGGCAAGAAAACCCGCACATCATTCAAGGCCAAAGATCAAATATCTACAAGTAGGCCACTTCAGCTTGTACAAATGGACCTTTGCGGACCTTCAAGAACTAATGCACCAGGTGGAGAATATTTTTTCATGCTGATAATAGATGATTTTACCAGATTGACGTGGGTGGAATTTCTCAAATATAAATCCAAAGCGTTAGATAAATTTAAGATCTTCAAGGCATTGACAGAAAATCAGATAGGATGCAAGCTAAAATGCATTAGATCAGACAGAGGAGGTGAATTCATGGACTGTGATTTTACAGACCTGTGCTATGAATATGGGATAAGAAAACATTTTACAATTGTAGGTACACCTCAATGGAATGGAGTGGAAAAGAGGCAAAACAAGTAATTACAGTAGATTTCCAGAGCCATGATGCAAGAAAGTAACATTCCCCAAACCTATTGAGAAGAATAAGTACACACAACAGTTCAAATTCTTAACAAATATCATCTAAGAGAAAATGGTGACAACAATCCTTACGAATTATGGCATGGGAAACTAGAATCAATCAAGCACTTTGGAGTCTTTGGTACCAAGTGTTTCATAAAAAATAATGATGAAAAACTGGGGAAGTTTGATGCAAGAGCTGGTGAAGGAATAATTTTGGGATCTGCATCTAAGAGTAAGGATTACAGGTGCTACAACAAAAGACTACACAAAATTGTGGAAAGCATTGATGTGAGATTTTATGAAGATCTACCAAACAGAACAAGAATCACAAGTTGCACCAATCGTCCAGATGATCACGAAGTTTAGAACCAAGATAATGATGAACAAAGAAAGACAACAGAAGATACTGAATTAAACTCAAAAGGTCCCTAAAGACACACTAAGAAGTACCATTCAGAAGATCAAATCATTGGGGAAAAGAGTGTAGGAGTCCAGACTAGAAGACATCTAGTTGAACAGATAGAAGAAGTATTCCTAGCCATGCTATCAAAAATAGAACCAAAGAAGTTTGAAGAAGCCAGCAAAGACAAAAACTAGGTAAATTCTATGACTGAAGAACTAGACCAAATTGAGAAGAAGAATACCTGGGAGTTAATGCCAAAACCCACTGTGAAGAATTTCATTGACACAAAATGGATATTAAAGAATAAGATAAATGAACAAGGGCAAGTAATCAGAAATAACTCTAGACTTGTGTGCAAAGGATATTCTCAAATCGAAGGACTTGATTATGATGAAACCTTTTCCCCTGTAGCTATAATGGAAGCAGTCAGAAAGTTTTTGGCCTTTTCATGCTATCATGATTTCAGGGTATATCAAATGGATGTGAAGTCTGCCTTCTTGAGTGGAGATTTAGTGGAAGAAGTCTACATGGAATAACCTGAAGGATTCTCCTTAAGAGATAAACATGACTATGTGTGCAGATTAAAGAAATCCTTATATGGTTTGAAACAAGCTCCTCGTGCATGGTATTCAAGGCTGGATAAATACTTACAAAAACAAGGGTTCAAGAAAGGAGGAGTAGACAACATTTTGTACATAAAGGCTGGTGAAAATGAGCTCTTAATTGTAGTAGTATATGTAGATGACATCATGTTTGGTAGCAAAAAAGATGAGTTAGAAAACTGATTTGCAGAAGAGATTAAATCAGAATTTGATATGTCTATGATTGGAGAGCCCTCCTTCTATTTAGGACTTCAAATTATACAAAAGAACATGAGAATATTCATTTCACAAGAAAAATACTTAAGAGAGGTTTTGAAAAGGTTCCAAATGGAAGACTGCAAACCTATGTCAACTCCCATGATCATTGGATTCAAAATATGTGTTGATGATGGATCTACAGATGTAGATCAAAGACTTTACAGATCCATGATAGGAAGTCTGCTATACCTAATTTCTCTAGACCGGACATTATGTTGGCAGTAGGACTTGTGGCAAGATATCAAGCAGCACCAAAACAAAATCATTTGCTAGCAATCAAGATGATATTCAGATATTTTCAAGGAACTACACATTATGGCCTATGGTATCCAAAAGGAAAAAAATTCACATTGACAGCATACACAGATGCAGACTGAGCTAGCTGTGTGGATGACAAGAAAAGCACAAGTGGAGGTGCATTTTATTTTGGAGAAATTCTGTTGGCATGGATAAGAAAGAAGCAAACTTC